>QZGG01000698.1:0-113456 GCA_006409495.1 Sedum album
AGTCGAGAAAATGACACTTTTTCAAGCTGGAATTTTTGTAGTAGATAACTTGAAAGTTCAGTGATTAAATAAGAAAAATAGTTCTTGGAAATCTGCATGTAGAAAAAACTGATACCTGAGAAATGCAGCCACCAAGACCCATTCCTTCAAAAAACTGATGGAATGACAATGCAACCAAAAGTGATCTTATAGTCTCTGGCTTTTCTGAAGCTCCCATTGACACTCCAATCACCACTGAATGCACCACTATTCCCACTTCCAGCACCTTCAAAATATTAAAAAAAATATTATTTTAAAATGTGTTAATTTAGATATATAATTTATTTTTTTACACCTGTGACATCTAGAAAGCATCTTAGTTATATTCAAAAGAACAGCTAGTTGGTAGAGTAGTTTTATGTGTTCAGAATGTCGACATTGAAACCTAAGGATGTTGTCATACATACAAAAAAGCAACAAAACAAGAAACCAACTCTTGTTACATGTCTGAAGAAAAAAAGAACAGGAAAGGGTTAGAAATTGTTACAAAAAATATGTAATTTACCTGTGAAATGATTCTGTGCCGGACGAGCTCGGATGATTTCGAATGATCCTCTGATGCAGAACTATCTAGCATCATTCCATGTCCATGTCCGTCTCCATGGCTTTCATTTTCAACTACAACTATGACTCCATTTTCATTGTTGTCAACAACTTTATTAGCCTTGAGTTGAGCGCGCTTAAAATACCCCGTCGCGAGTGAATCAATCATTAAAGTTAGTATAGAAGTTGTCATAGCAATAAATCCAGTAAATGGAAACTCTCCCCAGGGATTGTCCTTCAGGCAAGGGGAAGTCAAGTCACTAAATGCATCAGGTAGTATATGTATAAACCCTGTGGCGAGAATCACACCGCCCGCAAAAGCTTTGATCATGAAGAAAACATCGCTTTCCGGCCTAAGTGAGTTAACATTTTTGCCTAGTAGAGGTAGACTGACACCAAGTGCACCCGCCGTGAGGATCGAGCCAATGGATATAAGCTTGAACTTGAATGCTGCGGCTTTTTCGGGTTGAAGGGGTTGATTGTTGGGTTGGAGGTGGCAAGTGCAGTCTGATTTGGATGAGGCTGAGTGAGCTGGGATGATGAGCATCATGATGAGGATGCAAATTGTTTGGAGAAATTTGAGGAAGTGAGTTGAACTTGAAGGACATGAGTAAAAGTGGTGGTGATGTTGGGAATCCATTTGGGAGAGTTGTGGGTGATGAATGTGAAGAGGAAGCTTAGTGTATTTATAAGGATTCTTGTTCCAAAAAATTAAAGGATTTTTTTAGAGTAGAGAGACTCAATTGACTTGATTTAATTGTTGTTAATGTTGCTCAATTGACTTTCTTTATTAAAGTTGTGGTTCAGAAGTTATTTGTTGCGAGTCAAAATTAATGGTTCATTCAAAAATACGTAAGATTATGGTAAAAAACGTCAATACAATGTCGTTTTGATACTCACAACTAATAGTCCGATAATACAAATTTATACAGAGATTTATATCAGTTTAGTAATTAGTTACGGATATTCATCTTTTTTGATTGACTCGTAAATCGCAACTTGCATTCATTAATTATATTTAATCAATGATTGAGATTGACCAAATCATTGCACAATTGTATGTGCATCTCACAGAGTAATGCTCTTTTGAGACCCTTATTGTTGGGTGAGACCTTGAGACCCCATCATGGCCGTTGATTGAGTTTGCTTTTGGGGTCCAGATTGTGTCACGTGGAGGTGAGAGACGATTTCGAATTTCTCTCACCTCTACGTGACACAATTTAAACCCGAAAAACAAACCTAATCAACGATCATGATAAGATCTAAGGGTCTCACCCAACATGATCTCAAAATAACACTACTCGCATCTCACATGCCTAATTTATTATACAATCACAAAACAAGGGTAATATAGGGATTAATGATTTGAAGCATACTTGAAGATCTGCACTCCATATTCCGATCAGTTCTCACTCACTGAATCCAACCATCGAGAGCGACGCGGCTGATTAAATCCTCATCAACCGCCGATCCCGTCAGTTCCTTCATTTTCCGCATTTTAATTAATTCCCATTTCGGAATAATCTGACTTTTTTCGATACTTGTTTTTGCAGTAAAAACCAACATTAGCTTCAAGGAATGGATTCATCTGCAGCGCTTTACCACCAGCTCAAGGTTGCATTTTGACCTTCTTTGTATTACAGTTTTTGATAACCCTAATTTTGATAATTGGTGCTGTGATTTGATTTAGTTTGGATTTTGTTTGATGACAGAATGCCGAGCCTTTTTTCTTGTTAGCTGGCCCGAATGTGATTGAATCTGAGGAGCACATTTTTAAGATGGCAAAGCACTTGAAGAGCATTGCGGCCAAGTAGTCATTTTTTGTTGTTGTGTGTGCTCATTATGTTTCTACTTTTGTTTCAGTTTGCTAATGTTGTTTCATAATTTTACTATTGGTTTGCAAGGGTTGGGGTGCCACTGGTGTTCAAATCTAGTTTTGACAAAGCTAATAGGACCTCGTCCAAATCCTTTCGAGGCCCTGGTTTGGAGGAAGGTCTCAAGGTAGTAATTTTTTAGTTCAATGATTCAATGTCGTCTAAATTACTGGTGATTGTAGTCTCTTTTATGATTTGCAATCCTGCGAGTTCAGTCCCTTCACGGTAATGGTGTTTCCATCAATTTTTTTATTCCCCCTCAATGAGTGCATTCTTGTCAGGCATACACCCTCATTGAGTGTTTATAGGCTTCAGATGCCAGTTGCGTTCATTTTCTCTTTTGTTAGTGCTGTCAGATAAAGTACCTGAATATATGTCTATAGCATCTGCAGAATCACAGACAATTATTAATGTGAAGGTACGTTACTGACTGTTTATTCTTGTATTACCGCAGATCCTCGAAAAGGTTAAATTAGCTTACGATTTACCCATAGTAACAGATGTACATGAAGCAAGCCAGGTACTTCAAAACTTGGTCACATTATTGTTCAATGTACTTTACTTATACTGAAAACATTTCAGATTATGCTGTGTGGTACATGATCCATAGTAATTTACACGTCACTCATACGTCACTTTTCTTCATTTACAGTGTGAGCAAGTTGGCAAAGTTGCAGACATCATTCAAATTCCGCCTTTCTTTGTCGTCAGGTATATATCTTTTTTTGAAATCTTTTCCTTGCGGAAATTATAGCTTCTATTTTGTGGATAATCGTTCTTAATTGTTTGGATTACTGAAACATCTACGATGACAGACAGATCTCCTTGTTGCAGCAGCAAAAACTGGGAAAATTGTGAACATCAAGAAAGGTCAATTTTGTGCTTCGTCTGTAAGTCAATGTTGTTGGTTCATGTTTTCTTTTAAATATTCTCAGTCTGATAGTCCAAAATTTCAGTACTGGCATAAAAATCTATATGTGGACATGAATTGAGCATCCACAATTTTTTTGAATATTTGTACTTCAGGTCATGGCCAATTCTGCTGAAAAGATAAGATTGGCTGGAAATCAAAATGTGATGGTTTGCGAAAGGGGAACCATGTTTGGATATAGTGAGTGGCAAGATGCTTTAAGCTCATTTTATTAAGCATGTAACTCAGTAACTGTGCTGTCGTTGTAGCAAGTGTTTGGGTCATTCGGTGTGCTTCATCCTTTACTGTCTTCAATAGTGTGGTATATATATTATTTTGGTTCAATCCCTTTTAACTGACCGCTGGTTTGCAGATGATTTAATTGTCGATCCCCGTAACTTGGAGTGGATGAGAGAAGCAAACTGTCCCGTTGTAAGTCAATCTTAACTTCATTGTCATTTCACAATTATTCATCACCTCATGAATACTGTCTGATTGCAAACACTTGGTGAGTTTTGAAACCACTTTTAACTTTTGAAAAAATAAAAACTGGTGGCTCTCTTACCTGTTACTGCCTACTTGAATACACAAAACAAGTTTTCTTTGACATGTGCAGGTGGCTGATGTCACACATGCATTACAGCAGCCTGCTGGCAGAAAGGTAAAAACTGTTTTGATAGTTTCCATTTTTACGAATTCTTTCATTTAAAATATATTCACCATGGAAATTTTGGTTTGAGTTCTCTGTATATATAAGCGAAGACTGTCAGTTATTAGCTCAAGGGTCATACCACACAGCTGTCTATCTTCTATTCTTCAAAGCATTGCATCTGATATATTTTTCTTTATTAGTCAACTGTGTATCACCTATTCCCTTAGTTGATTCAAAATAGCTTGATAGATTCTATTCAAATCAGAGGTTTGTATCTTGGAGTTACATCTTCTAATTTAGTGTATGTAGTAATTGACTCGTGGAAATTTTCTTATCGAACAGCTAGAAGGTGGTGGTGTTGCGAGTGGTGGTCTTCGTGAATTGATCCCTTGTATAGCAAGGACAGCAGTAGCTGTTGGAGTAGATGGCCTTTTTATGGAGGTATCGCTGCTGTTTTAGATCTACTTGGGTTGTAGGGTTTCGTATTATAGCATTCTTGCAGCGACCAGATGTACATCCTTCTCCAATAACTCTTTCAAATTTTGTTTGTACCAGTTGACAAATCTTTATTGCTGCGTAGGTGCATGATGATCCTTTAAAGGCACCTGTTGATGGCCCGACACAATGGGTCAGTGCCCTGCATGATTCAATTTTTATTTCAATTTACATGCCCTTTAAATTGCACTGCACTTATCAGTTGACATTTTGGTTGCTGAGCGTGTAACACTCAATCTCTCCGTCAATTAATAAGTAATAATAACTTTTCATCTGTTCATATGACAGCCACTGAGGCACTTAGAAGAACTACTCACAGAGCTCGTGGCAATAGCTGTAAGTAGTAATCGTATTGAAAAGTGTTAAACATTTTAAATCCTACCATCTTTCTATCTCACCGTCTTGTTGCTGGCACATTTTCTTTCCTTTGCAACAGCGAGTAACCAGAGGAAAGCAGCAGTACAAAATTGATCTCACACCTTTCCAAGAGTAGTGGTGGCAGCAACATATGCAACCCCGAACCTCGGATCCTCAAAGGGCCATCATAACTTATTTACAGACCTGGAAAAATATGTTTCAATCAAATATTTGGGCTCTTTAATGCCTTCGAATGACTAATAAATCACAGTTTTCATCTGCATCTATCATTTAAATGTTTTATAACTCTAGAATATTTGTTGCCTAAGGGGACTGGGAACTCTTTTTAGAGTTGTTCTGTACCAAAAAATTTAGTTCTTAATTTACCAAATACAAACGTAGTGGTTGCAGCAGTGGCGTAAGAAACTTGCAAAAGGGGAGTCCAACAATATTGGGATTGGTTTAGCAGGTGGGATGTGAAGCTTTCTGCAGATGGTTCACCAGGACATGAAGCCATTTCACTCTTATTTCAGATCCAAGACAACACTTTCCAGTTCAAGAACACACAAGAAGTTTTGAAGGAAAACTAGACAAAAGCCCCAATTGACTCGATCAATTAACCAAGGTTCAAGTGTATATGAGATAATTAAGAGTGTGACAACATATTTATTACTCCTAGTGACATTAGGTATATCTGATCTTTGCTTGAAAAATATCTATGAGATTATTAAGATATTGCTAAAGTTGCCTAAGGGATCAATCTCCATTCGGAACATTTCTTCCATATATTTCAATTGAAAACGCTTAAGTTTTGTCAATAGGACGTACCTTTTTTCAGAATGGCATAGCATTAAACATGCGTAATTCATGGACAATTGATTAACAGTTATAACTCTTGAAGATTTAATACCTGAAAGGTTACAATACAAGCAGAAAGCCATCCGAGTGTTGACTTACGCTGATTGGTAAATGACCTATGAAACAAATGGCAGACGATAAAGTTCGCAAGCCAATAGAATCCTGTATGTGTGTTGTGTGTGTGAGACGTGAGGGATGTAATAATTCACATGATGATCATGAATTAAGCCCGGATGTGTGTGAGATCGCGAGGGATGTAATAATTTACTGGGGGCTGCTTTCAGCTATTACTGCACTTCTGGTGCTGAATCTTTGTTTTCTATGTTTTCTTCTGAACCATCTTTTGATGACTGCATATCAAAATTTCCAAGTTTAGCATCAATACCCTTGACCCTTGAAGTTAAGGACCTGACACTGCGAGCTTCATCTAATTGTCCAAGAGATGCTGCCTGTTTTAAAGCAGAATATTAGACAGTGAGCTTAACAAAATAATAAAATAAATTAATAAGCACTCCGAAGCAAGTAGCAGTACATTAAAAAATTTGTTAGATTTTCAAGATTTAGCTGCAGATAAAGTCATACTTTGTCGTCATAAAGCAATTTTAATCTTTTTGTATTTCAAACAGTTCAATTTACCCAGACTTTTAACAATGAACAGCAAGTCAGACATAGTTGTTTTAGGTAAAGTAATCTTACTGAACAATGAGATTCAAGTTTATGAATGATATTAATCTAAGAAAGAAGAAGCAGTATGACAATAAACGCTGCTATGAAAACATAGAAATTAGACTTGACTAGGGTCATAATTTTAATGAGCTTACCTTTTCAATTTGCTCTGCACGAGATTTTAAGTCGTCAAAGGATGATTCCTTGTATATACCTCGAAGGACAAAAATCAAATGAGATATAAGATCATCTGAGCGGTGTTGATCAATCTGACATTGAGGAATACCATACTGACAACCGATCGAGTAGAATGGACAATTCACAACTTTCATAGGACAGACGGTAATACAATGGCGGTCCATCTCACGTCTCATGATAATCTCAGGGCATTTTTGCTCACACGGAAGCATCTTAAACGGGCAGATGGAATCATGCTTCTCCATTTGGGAAGCAGAAAAGGTTGCGTTGCAACTTTCATTTCTGCAAGTTATAGACCTGAAACTACATTCTTCAATATGCTGAGAAAGCTCTTGCTCAGTGCTAAACTTCATTGCACAATGATACGTGTTTTTAAAATCCACATTTTTCAATAAAGCTTGCGCAACAATTTCCCTTCTATCAATTGCCCAAAACCCATTCACTTCCATCTCCTGTACAAATTCATCGATTTTATCCTCTCTCGTATCACTCAAAAGCCATCCCGACACACGACTAAACAAATTCCTTTTCGAACTAGCAAAATCATCAACCATATCAGATATAATATCATAAGGATGATCCGACACTTCCCCCTCCAAATCACCTTCCAAAATTAAAGATTGAGCAATAAACAACTCACTTATTTGCGTTAAATACTCCACCATTTCTTTCCTAATATCTAAAGCAACAGAAGCTGGACCGCTAAACAGATTCCCTGTAGTATTGTCAACACAAGCACTAGCCAGTCCAGGCATGAACATTTGCGCTATCTTATGCACCGTTTCCGTGTCGTAAAGATGACATCGGAACGGTAGATTCTCCTTTTGTATCGTCTATTTTCTCAGGCTTATGCTGATCAGTGTCAACTGTAACAGGATTATCCATTCAAACCTGAAAGAGTAATTTAACATGTCAGCGATTCAATTAGCGCAACAACCCTAACATACACAATTCAACAAATGCACTACAATTTCTGGTACAATTACTTAGAAAAAATTACTGTACAATTAGGTCAAAATGTAAAAATACAATGCAACATTTAAACCAAGCATTCGTTAAACATAGTACCTGAAAATTGTTAGGGGAGAACGGATGGATGAATCGACGGAGAAAAATCACGTAGAAGTTAGCGATCCCGATGAAAGACGACGGAGATCGGATCTAGTCCGGCGAGTATTTTTTCGATAAATAAATGAATAAATTGAAATTATTTAGAGGGGAGAGATTTTGCTACAAAACGATGCAGCGTTTTGTTCACTAAACATATGAACGTAAAAGTTACTTCCTCCGTTTCAATATAATTGTCCCACTTTCCTTTTTTAGATGTTTCAAATTAATTGTCCACTACCTACATTAGGAAACTATTTGATAAGAAAATTCCCAATTTACCTTTACATATCTCATTAATTACAACTTTCATTTAAGCATTTAATCATGTCATTTATTGATGTTTCCGCATACCAAAGTAAAAATGGGTATATTTCAATGCATGTTTTGATTATTGACAAGACTAATGATTATTTTTGAACTAATTCAATGCGCATTGAATAAGGGTATATATGGATGAAAACATTTTGTCTTAATGTGTGTGAAATCTCAAGTGGGACAACTATTTTGAAACGGAGGGAGTATTATTTTACCATGATAGGAATAGGTTCTATCGGAAAGATACAATCGCATTTATTAATCTAATACAAATATTTAATATCCTCCTAGAACTTAATTTGATATCTTCCCAATTGCTATATAGTTTTGCTATTTAAATTATATTTGACTCTTAATTATCAGGCATATACGAAATTGTGTTACGAATCAGGCACATGTAGAAATCCATAGGCGAATGAACGCCATTCCGGACGGCTTGCTTTCACTAAATTACTTAATACGATCTGCTTTTAGTATTTATTTGATCAAAATTTTGTGTCTGATATGTTACGACTCTCACTAGCCAACATTGAAATTTCAGAACATTGAATTTAATGAAAACCTTGGGAGATGCAGTGTTCGGTACAGTCACATAAAGCGCAAAGCATATAGCATCAATATTAAACTACTGTGATTCAAAATTGCTACCGTAAATAACTAACTGGTCGACATCACTGCCTGTAGAAATAATAACAGAGATAATAGAAACAATGAAAGATTAGAGCAGTGCCTCAGCAGATAGAGGTTGATGGAGTCAACGAGTCGTACGTAAGTAATTACGCACGATTCTCAGACGGTACGGACAATACTGCTCATACATCACTGGCACTAACCCAAACCCTCTTAAACATAAGAACATACGGACAGAACCAGAAAAACATGAAAACTGAAACCTACGACAGAACACCAAACACGCAAAGTACGAACATCTCCAACGAATAAGATCTTGCTGTGCGTCAATTAATTTATAAAAAGACGTGGACTGTGGTGACTGGAGGCAGAGGAAGGAGCTTAAAATATGAGAATGCTAAACCCTAGCCTGGAGCGTACTCCTGGGCCGTATGTGGGCTTTTTAATTAACTTGCAAGAATAAAATATATAAATCTACGGTCAGTCATTCCATCTCTGAGATTTTTAAAAGATCAGAGGTTCTCTTGAGTCACGCAGGAATAAAATTTTTAAAAAAAAACTTCAGTCTAGTTTTCAATATCTAGTTGGAGCTAAGATCAGATGTGTACCATCTTATAGGTTCATACATTTAATTGCTGAAACTAATAGTTGCTTTTAAAATATTTATAACATGGAAAATAGATGATGCCAAGCTGGTTATACAACTGAGCCTATTACCAGACAGTAATGCTTATTACACCAATATCATCTTTTCGGGAAGGCAACAAATAATCTAAACTCAGAAGCATCTTATCCCACGGTGAAAGTATCATGGAGATTGGAGACGCGGTAACTAAGTTCTAGTACTAGGCTACTTTGCTGCCTTTTGACCTGGTTGCCGGGGTTGACAAGTTGTAGACATCACCCTTAACCGATCAGCAATCTGGGAGAAGGAAGGTCTTGCTGCAGGATTGGGTGCCCAGCACTGCTCCATCAGATTTCTCCACTCAGGATCGCAGTTACTTGGGATTGTTGGTCTCAAGGTGTTATTCACAATACCACCTGCACATTCGATTATACTATTTAGTCTAACATATTCACTGAAATTGGTTGTCTGCATGAAGCAATACCTATGATTGCACCATAATGCATGTTCGCATATGGCTCCTCGCCAGTGAGAATCTCCCATAAAACAATACCAAATGAGAAAACATCAACCTGGAAATTGAGAGCGTACAAATGATTTATCTTGGCAGTCAATTTTCAAATGGGAAACTAAACAAGAAAAGGCAACTATGCACTCGAATCAGCATACCATAACAACAAAAGTGTTAACATGTATAGCTGCACGGGAGAAAACAAACCTTTTCCGAAACCTTATTGCTGCTGCCATTAAGAAGCTCAGGGGCCATCCATGGAAGAGTGCCTCTGACACCACCAGAAACCAAAGTATTTCTCTTGATTTTAGACAGGCCAAAATCACCCACCTAAATATAAATCATGATACTTAAATTGTTGCATGATCATGAACAAAGTGAATGGATGATTTTAGTAGTTTCTGATTCATTCAATAAAGAATGAATTACTAAGGAAGTGCATACACAGTGATACACACACAAATTCTTGCACTATCTACAGAATTTACTCTTTAATGATAGTTTTGGACAATTTCAGTCAACCACATATGACCAACTAATCTCAAAAGTACCTGAATTCTGGGCTTATGCATGTTACTGCAATAATAAACATGGTCTCCTCCCTATTAATTGTAACAGTGTCATGACACCACACGTACCTTGCAAATGGGACGTGATGGGTCTTTCAAGTTGACAAGCAAGTTGTCACATTTTAAGTCAAAGTGAACGATGTTCTTTCCGTGCAAATATTCCATTCCAAAAGCTGCATCCATTGCTATTATAATTTTCTTCCTCCGATCTATATTTCTGCAAGATAAATAAGAAAAATAATATTGATGAGAGGAAATTTCTTTTGCATAACTTGCCAAGATGAGTATATACGTCGATGAAATGATACTCAATAATATTGTTTTAGGTACGACTCAGAACCAATATATAAATTTGTATCAATTACAACCCTCCATTGCTCAAATCAGTCCATGAAGGCATTATTTTAAGGAAAATGTATTCAACAAAAAACTAATAAATTGTTATTTGCACTGGGACGACAGACAGTTTTACATTTTTCAAATACACATTCAAACAAGGTCATTTATTCCAAGCATGTTAATTGCAAAAGCTAGATATGCTTTGACGATAAACTCATAAACAGATCCAATACTAAAACATTACTTATCCTTGCGAAGTAAAACATGTCGGAGTGATCCATCAACCATGTACTCTGTTACAGTTGCCAATGTCCCTCCTGGTCCATCCTGCACTACCCCGTAAAATGCCACAACATTTGGATGGTGAAGTTTTGATAGAATGTCAGCTTCCCGCCAGAACTCAAGCGCCTGCAATTTTTGAGACTAAACAATATAATCAACCATGCACATTATATACACTTGTTTTGTTTCTTACAAAGAGTAATAATTTAGGTCATGAAGCATACAACAGTGCAATTGAATCACACTAGGCACATAATATACACCTGTTCCTTACAAAGTATAAGAAGTTAGGTCACAGAGTTTAGAGACTAAAGTTAAACAACTACAACCGAATACTAAATATACTGGGTGAAGGGCCTTCACAAACATATTGCAGAAGTATCACAAATTATAGAACTGTGCTTTACTAAACATTTGTCACAGGTACATATGGCCCCCACGGCGTTTGGGATCAAGCCTAATAATGTCTTTGGTGAACTAAATATATTGCTGATTTAACAAAATAATATGATATCACTGTACAACAAAATTGCACAATAAGTCATGAGAAAACATACCAGGCGCTCTTGCTCAGATGATCGTCCAGTAAAGCAGCTCTTCTTTATTCGCTTAATAGCAACATCTGTTCCCCTCCACTTTCCATGATATACAGTTCCAAAAGTACCAGAACCTAGTTCTTTAAACTCTTCAAGGTCGTCATTCTTAATGAACTGCTGACAACAACAACAGATCAGAAAGACAAAAATGCCATTAGGAAGGTGGATCTTCAAAATTTATACATATTCCACATAAGGTTATATGTCTAAATCATTATGTATGTGTGTATATCTTATAGTGTAAAGAAAATCACCACGATATCTAGCATAGCTCGATAAGAGCTGCAGGTACTTTGGTTATGGATTACCAGCATCATGAGTTATGAACATAACTTTTTCTTGAGATAATGCAAATGCAGACTATATTATATCTTCACTAATCTAAAGGCCCCCCATCAGAAAGTTCCAGTTTTATTTTAGAACCCCAATTAAAAGCGACAGATAACACATGTTCCAGCACGTACATGATCCAAATCATACCTGCAAAGTACTTAAATCAATATCCTCAAGTGAAGGATCGAGAGGAGGAAGACCAGCATTGTGCTTCAGTAACTTCTCACCCTAAAAATTCAAAGAAAAAGCTTCATCTAGTATATTCAAAAAACATAGAGTTCAAAGCCATTGACTCAGCCATTTAACCAACACGAAAGCTTTGTAATACCTTTCCAGCTCCTGTTTCAGGCAACTCTCTCAAATTATTATCTTCAGCAAAATCTGTTTGAGAATCCACATTATTAGAACACTGAGCTTCACGAAGATCTTCTTCAACTTTTGTTAGTGATGGCTCAAAACCAAGATGGTCTTGGTCAATTAGAGAGACATTGTTTTGGTCATATCCATCTTGTGCCAGCTTTTGAAAGTATGACCAGCGCTTTGGTTCATGATTTTCTATGTTCATACTCAAGCTGGTGCCATCATTGTGCAGGGGACTTATGGTAGATGAATCCTCAGATAACATGGATTTGGAGAATATATCAGATAAAAAATCACGAGGGAACCTGTCATTGATATCAATTACTATATCCCCTCCCTCTGGTTTGCTATTATCTCTATTAGCAACACTTGTTGAGCTCTCTGTCCAAGCAAGTGGTTGAACATTCCCCTCTGTGTAATGGTTAACAGTATTTGACCAACCATCTCATCCCAGCTCAGTTCAGGAGGTTGAGCCTTATGATCATCATAATTCTTCATGGATCCATCATTCTTGCTTGAGATTGCCTCATTTCTTCCTCTCTAGGTCCACTGACCACAATATTCGAAGTGTCATCTTTGGTAACACTTGTTTTCTCATTCCCACCATTTGCAGTACTATTCCTGTCGTTATGTGTATGGACTACAAACTCTTGGGAAGATTCCAAAACCTCGTCAGAGCAATTTTTGTTAGAGAGGCCAACATTTTGATTATGGATGTGAGGCAACCCATTACTAACAACTTCTGCATATGATGGACTTACAGGTGGCATGGTCTGCACTGCAGGGTCATTTTCGTGCAACTGGTTCACCGATTTAATCACTGATTCTTTTGGCACTAAATCTGAATGTTGTTGAGATGCAAGCAGTTGTGAGCCAAGCGAATCATCAGATTTTGACAGCCGATTTAACGACTCTGCCGGTTCGCGGGGAAGTCTCACAGAATAAAACACCCTTTGAGGAGGTACAGGTGGCTTATGAGATCCATGATCATTAACATCAGACTCTGTATTGAAATGTTCTGAGGAAGATACAATATCAGATGTCTGGGAGCTTCCATTATTAGTGTAGGTAGGAGCCTCATTTTGACCATTACGATCATTTTTTGAATGAGAACTTTTTTCAAATTTGTTGTCCTGCTGGATAAGTAAATCAGATTTAGTAATTACTGGACCCACAATATGCGGGCTGTGCGACTCCAATCCAGCGAGTACTTGACCTGCATCTTGACCTACTTGATGAGTTGAAATTTGCTGAAATACAGGGTTCCAGTTGTCTATATCAGGGGACGCATTACTACGCTGATATTCATATCCATGGTTCACTGAGTACTGGTTCACCTGACCTGGGTGGATGACTTGGTTATTATAAAAGTTTGAATAGACATCAGAAAAAGATGAAGTCGTCTGGAGAAGCTGTTGAGAATTTTCAGCAAGAATTGCGGAAGTGGCAAATGAGCGGGGACCTACTAAGCCTGATTCCACTGTATTTGCAACCCCATTATGACTGAAATTGTCACGGTCATTCAATCTCTCTACAGATGAATTTCCAAAACATTGCAAACCAGAACTCTTTCTAGAACCACTGTCCATGCCATTCACAGCAACAACAAACTGGACCTCAGAGTCGCTGTCTGTTCTGGAAAGACTATGATTAACATCATTCAAGTCACTCAGAGAAAATAGAAATAACCTAAACCTGTTTGACCCCTCACCACTCGCTGAACTGCTACACTCTTCCATCATATTTTGCAAATCCTCATCACAGGAAACAGACACCAAAGCATCAAGATCCTCACCAGGCAGCTGATACTTAACCACAGAAACCTGATCATAAATTTTCGATGCTTTACACATCAATTCTTTCCATGAAATATCCCTATTCAAACGGACAACGCGAGTTTCACCTCCAACGTACCTCAGCTTCCCATCACTTGGGCGAGGAATGATCCTACCTCCAAAACTAAACAGAAGTTTCATTTTCGTTACAGAGCGATCAGAGTTCCAGAGGGATAAGCATGTGTAGTTTCCCCACTTAAGTTACGGACAGAGGCATTCAAAGAAACATCGTGCAGAGAGTCACTACTGACTTTGTTTTCGTAGGTAGAAGGCAGTCTTCCACCTAGCTCCCGGACACCTTTGTCCACGATGCTAAGCATTGAAACATCAGACCCAGACTCAGACCCCATGTTACTGATACCTAGAATACCCTTTAGTTCCAAATACCCAGTTGCATGATTCAAGCCACTAGCAGTATTTGCATTTAAGGCAACAGGTGCAGCAGGAGTCACCCGGTCACGCATAAATTCAAGTGCAAATTCTTCTCCAGTCTGCATGGAGTAGTTATGCGCAGCTTTCACTTCTGGTATATAAGGTTCAAGTCTCACGTTGTGCACACCGTTAGAGGAACCATTCATATAGGCTTCAGGCGAGGGATGTAATCCTTCAACCACAGCATTGTTATTTCCATAAGGGGACTGATTATTATAAGCCCTTACCTGATCCATTGTGCGATCTCTGAAATCCCCTTCCATTCAAAATATAAGCAACGTAAACTGTCAATGGTGGTATGCCATACAGCAAGAAGTGAAACCCATATATATAATAAATTACTCAAATGAACAACAGAACCGGATCAGCTATGAATAAATCAATAACATTCGAATGACTTTCCAACGTATCCGTCTAAACTCTCGAGCTCTTGTCCTGCTATTCAACACATAAATCAATCTTGAAGTTCAAGTCCAGAGATCTGAGATTTGTAAAAGAAAAAAATAAACCACAAGAAATGTTAAAAAACTCAATACACAAATGCGATGAAAATAAATGTGAACAACTAACAAATTAAAAGCTACTGAAACCCTAACCTAACCCAACGACTCTTCACACAAGCTATACACAAATAAATTGAACAATCGCACCAAACGAAAATGAACAAAATACATGTCGAACAGCTCGAAGAAACAGATCGTTAGATGAGCTAAACGAAAGTGAAGTGTGCGTACCTTAAATAGCGGCGGCGGCGACTGCTCTACTGAAAGATTCGGACGGCGACGGGAGCGAAGATTGAAATGGATTTAAGAGAGAGAGAGTTTACTTTAAGCGGTTTCGTTAAGAGGAAGGGTAGCGACGTCACAAAGTTTGCTCGTTTGCTTCACCGCTACATACGCGATGGCCCTTTTTAGTCAAACCATAAATATTTTAATTTATTATTTATTTATTATTTTTGTTCGCAACCCTAAAACCTCATCGGGAATCCCCTCGCCACGCCACGATTCCAACTTCGCGTTAATTACACTCTTCCACTTTTGTCTTCATTCGCTTGCATTTTTTTTCCATCATCAAAATTTTTATTTAGCTTATTTTATAATTAATAATAGGGTTCGGAACTCAAAAGAAATTAAAGTTCAAGAAAATGATATATTTTTGTACGATAAAAGAACTTAATTTTAATTATTAATTTGATTGTTAAGATTAAAGTTGAGTTTTAATTAAAAGTGACGCTTGAATTTGTGAAAAATACAGAAAATTGAGATTGAGCGTTATCTATTTTAATTATTAGACCGATAAAAATTAACGATTAAGATAATATCTTTCCATCTAAAAAAAATTGAATGTCTTTTTCGAACTTAATCCTCTGAATAAAAATCATCAATGAAAAAATGTCGTCTTAGAAAAACTTCGTCGTACTCTAATAACTTAATCCTAAACAAATATAATAAAATTAGTCAAAATGAAACCCTCGTTTAATTATAGTTAAGTTTTAACTTGAGTGAGTTTACATACCTTCCCTCTGCTCACATCCGATGCTATTTGCGACGTCCGCTGCGCGAATCTTCAGGTTAAGGATGACGTCACGCACCGGATTTTCTTCAAAAAACACGCACTCCGTCAAAGAAGAGACTGCTCAGTCGCCGCACTCGTCGTCAGGTTTCGGCTCATCTCCTCGTCTCTAATTCTTCCTTCGTTCCCGTTGTTGCTTTAATTTCTATAGAATATTTTATGCAGGTGTCAAAGCGGACCATCTCCGTGTTTATTCGCGAAAGAGGAGGTTTAAGACGGTTATGTCTGGAACGCCTGAGGTTAAACCGCTACTTCCTGAAGATGGCAACCAAAAGGTTGTATCTGTATTTGTGTAATTCTGGTGTTGTTAGGGTTTTTTTGATATGATTGAATCAAATGTTATAAACCCTCTTCAGTGATTATCTTGGTTTGACACTAGTGTTGATTGATTTTGAATTCTTTGAAGCAGCTTGGGCTTGGTCTACCTGATATAGAAGACTTCGCATTTAAGGAAGTGACTGGATGTGGATCAGATACTACTAGTGAGTGTATCGTCCTTTGTGTTTTCTTTTTTCTTTTCTTCTTCTTCTTCTTCGTGTAAAGTCATATTTTATCATTTTTATGTCAGTAATTGCTTGCATTCCTAAACGTCTGTGTTTTTTGTGAAATTTCAATTTAGCTGTTTATTGCTTTTGTGAGTTATCTGGATTGTAAAAGAAGTCGCTGTAATTTATAACGATCGTAAAGGAATAGTTCTAGTTATTATCTCTTCCTTGTTTAAATATGAGACTGCAATTTTGGTATGGAATAATACTAGTCTATAGCTATTCATCTGTGAGACTGTTTGAGCGGCAGTGGATAACAGATTTAGACTTTACTAGGTCTTAATTGCTCACCGAATAAAGATATCCGATACCCATTTTTGAGATTGTCATTCTTTCTCAGCGGAAATATGATCACACAAAATTTAGGCATATACTTACAAACATATTTTTTAATTCATATTTTCTGATAAAAGGTTTTATACTTGATTTATCTAGTAACTAGTTTGTATGCCTAATGATTCTAAAGACTCACAATATTCCTGAAATGTTGTTAAATCTACTCTTTTTGTAGGTAACCAAAATTGTACAAGTCATATGCTTCCAAAGGTTGCTATGGGCCATCCTCCAACATCGACAGGTAACGTAGTGGTCTTGCTTTGTGTTGTTGTAATGGGCATCCGCTTACTGTTAGAAATGTGTTTCTACACAACTCGGAAGCTACCCATGTACTTACATACCTCAAGCACGACAAAGTTTACTGATATAGGAAAACATGGTTAAACTATATTGTGAGTTGCGTCTGTGTAAAAGGATTTTCATGTATTAATGTTTGCTGATATCCCATAAGCATTGTAGACATCTGTCGCCTGATATTTCTATCGTCTGTATGGCCATATATGCAGTTTATGGTTTATAAATTGTTGTTAAGTTTTTACGTTTGTATTAATAGAGTATAATATAGTGTGATCTCTTATTCTCTTCGAAAATCCATGTTAATTTGTTCGAAAAGTTTAATATGGTTAAAATTATGTATTCTGATCCTACACAAAACTTGATTATTTCAGCTTCACTTCTAAGGAAAATGTAGATTTTGACAACCGTATTTTTTAAAACCTGATTCTCGTAGAAGGTTCGCCTGCCAATTGGGAAATTGTTCTCAAAGAGATACGAAGTATGAGGTCTTCTAACGATGCTCCTGTAGACTCGATGGGATGTGAGAAAGCTGGTAGTATCCTGCCTCCAAAGGTGCTTTTTATACTTGTTATCAGAATATATTATAAATGTGTACCTATGACATAGATAGTTCACCACAACCTTCTTCAAAGGAGAAACTCTCTTCCATTTTTTGAAAAATCGAGTTTGCCCCAACTTATATGCACCTCCTCAGTCGTACACAAAATATTTTGAACAAACCTTCTAATTTGTCCTTCTGAAAATACTTTGCACCAGGAAAAACGATTTGCAGTGTTGATATCCTCACTCTTGTCTAGCCAAACCAAGGATAATGTCACACATGGCAAGTTTGATCCTTGTGTTCTCGTACAATTTTTCTGCAGTTTGAATGAAGATGTTGCACAATTTTGAATACGATGATTTCATTTTCTATTTCCATTCGACTTGCAGGGGCAATTCAACGCCTCCTTCAGAATGGCTTGCTCAGTGCTGGTGCCATTAGCGCGACTGATGAGGCAACGATTAAGGAAACTATATACCCTGTGTGTATTCAAGTTGAATAAAAACTCAATAAGCTGTTGCATATCTTAAAAAAATTAATTTTTTATCAGTTCCCTTCTGTTTCTAGGTTGGCTTTTATTCCCGAAAGGCAAGCAACATGAAAAAGATCGCTGAAATATGTCTCCAAAACTATGATGGAGACATACCTGATACACTAGATAAATTACTTCTACTTCCGGGCATTGGTCCTAAGATGGCGCATTTGGTAAGCCATAAGTATATGATGGTATGTTGGATTGTATTGTTAGTTTCAACTAACCCTTGATACTGAAAAAATTATATAGGTAATGAACGTCGGCTGGGAAAATGTTCAAGGGATTTGTGTTGATACCCATGTCCACCGCATCTGCAACCGCCTGGGTTGGGTATCAAGGCCTGGTACAAAGCAGGTAACCCATAATGCATCTGTAAATCGGAGAGTACTTTTAAATTTGTTACAGTTATAATTACCGATTTGCATTCATTATTTTGGCGATAAAAAGATCTCAAGTCATTATACTTATACACCCTGCAATCTGTTATGCCTGATTTCTGTCTTTTTCATAGAAAACAAGATCACCTGAGGAGACAAGAGAATCCTTGCAGTTGTGGCTTCCCAAAGATGAATGGGTTTCTATAAATCCACTGTTGGTGAGACTTAAGTTTTAAAAACATATTTCTCGTGTTACATTCGTTTTCTACTGGCTGCATGGTTAAAGCATCTTCAGAAGGCCAGGCCTTTTCCATTATCCAAGCAGATGTCATATGATAATTGATGATAGTAGTATGCTCCCCTAATGGTTTTGACCAAATATGATTTGATTTCAGCTATGTGCACAGTGCACCTAGGATTTTATTTTCATCTCACATCTATCTATGATCAATTTTTATTTTAACCTTTTTTTGCCTTTTTGTTTCAACAGGTGGGATTTGGGCAGACCATCTGCACCCCGCTGAGACCTCGTTGTGGAGTTTGCACAGCTAGCAAGTACTGCCCATCAGCTTTCAAGGAGGGTGGGAGTCCCTTACCCAAGTTGAAGAGAGTAGCTGCTGCAAAAAAATAGCGTAAAGCCACACGGGTAATTTATTTTTGGAATTTTAAACCAGACTATCCCTGAGTTATGACCAAGAGTAGTGCGTCATGTATAACTGATATATGTAATTTGTACAAAATGAAATGACTTCGTTATTACGGGCCAATTGTCAAAAGTACTATGAAGTATCAGTCTCTTATATATATCAGCTTTTTCATGGAGACTAAGATAATAGCAAGATGCTCATTGTATAAGGATTATGCCCTTAACATGAAACTGAGAAATGAAATAGTTAGAGACTGAGAGCTGCATTGATCTGCTGATAGGCGGATGTACTGCAGAGGTCGAGTTAGTCTTGGATTGCATCTACAGCTTTTGATTTAACCTTTAATTATAGTCTGTTTGCTGTCTTGATGCTGGTTTCTCCGCTGGCAATGTGGTGTATTTTTATGATTCTTTAATATTAGGAACTTGTGTTGGTTTTATACAGTACATCTCTTTCAAAAGCATAAATAAGTGCTGAAGCCGTTAATTGGAAAACGTAACTAGAAAATATGAGCTAGAGTTTAAAAAGTTTAGTGCAGTATAAGAATTAGACTAGTAAGAGTTATCACTGCACTGCAAATAATAAATGTTTCCAATGTCTTGCTGGATATTCATCAGCTGGAACGGTATTATTGGTGACATGAAATGTTTTTGGGCACCTAACATGATGTTGGCAGCATGGTCAGACCCTATGTGCAACAGCAGCAACTACTCGCGATGGTGCTATCCTAGGGGAATCATTATTATCATCTAAGCCTTACTCCCATATAATGGAATCGAATATTGAGGTATTTGAAATGGTTTTGCATGTGCTAAAACACGAGTGTCAACCTCTGTGCAACAGCAGCAAAACCACTTGTTACAAATGATGTCAATACCATCAATTGACATAACATGATGTTGGCAGCATGGTCAGACCCTATGTGCAACAGCAGCAAAACCACTTGAGGTTGACACATAAAATGCCAAACATGCCAAACATTCCAATGTGGCCTCAATATTCTGAGCAAGTTGCTGCTGCCTGGCCGGCTTGGCTTAGTGCTGTGGCTGGTGAAGCTATTCATGGCTGGGTTCCTCTTAGGCCTGATGCATTTGAAAAGCTCGAAAAGGTTGTTTGACATTCTAAAATGCTTTAATTTATTCATACTTACTTCTAGTGTTTGACATTCTAAACTGCTTTTGATTTGTCCATTTGCAAGTTATGTGATCTTAGGGTATGTATGTGGTTGTTTTGCTTAAGACCATCGATCTTGACACAATGCACATTTTGGGTGACATTGGAATTGGGGTTGACGTTGTGTGTGTTGGGAATTGTTGGGGATTTGTGTTTTGATATGTGGATGGGATGTGCAGATAGGGCAGGGAACATATAGCAGTGTATTTCGTGCTCGGGATTTAGGGACTGGAAAGATAGTCGCATTAAAGAAGGTGCGATTTGACTATTTTGAGAAGGAGAGTGTTAGATTTATGGCACGGGAGATCTTGGTTCTACGAAGACTTGATCATCCGAATGTGATTAAGTTAGAGGGGATCATCACTTCAGCAATGTCTTGTTGCATATACCTTGTTTTTGAGTATATGGAACATGACCTCACTGGACTCATCGATTGTCCTGAAATCAAGTTTACCGAAGCACAGGTTGGTTCTTGTTACAATTATTTGTGGTTTTAGAAGCAGCTCGACATGTCTTTATATATTATTCTTTTCAGTGTCTTTCTGTGTTGACCAATGTGTGTAGCAATTTCTTTTTTCTTGTAGGTAAAGTGCTACATGAAGCAGTTATTGTCGGGTTTAGAGCACTGTCATATGCGAGGTGTGATGCACCGTGACATAAAGGGGTCCAATCTCCTTGTGAACAACGAGGGAGTGTTGAAAATAGCTGATTTTGGATTGGCAAGCATGTCCGGTGCTGGATCAAGGAGACCCCGAACTAGCCGTGTTGTGACATTGTGGTATCGTCCTCCAGAGCTTTTGCTTGGTTCGACCGATTATGGACCATCTGTCGATCTTTGGAGCGTGGGATGCGTGTTTGCTGAAATCATTTCCGGAAAACCTATTTTACAAGGACGAACTGAGGTACTAAAAACTTATCCCTGACTGAAACTTGCTTCAAGGTCGGATTTTTCTGAAGTTCTGGTCATCTCACATCATATTTTCGTAACAGGTCGAGCAGTTGCATAAGATCTTCAAGCTCTGCGGTTCTCCGCCAGAAGAGTTCTGGAAGAAGTCTAAGCTTCCTAATGCAACTCTTTACAAACCACAGCAGCCATATGATAGTTGTCTTCGGAAGGTGTTTAAGGATCTCCCTTCTATTTCCGTGAACCTTATAGAAACTTTACTACGCGTTGAACCTTACAAGCGCGGCACTGCTTCATCAGCTCTTGTTTCTGAGGTACTAGGCAGTTAATTTTTTCCAACTTTTCCCTTGATAGAAACCAGCAGAACCAGTTTATTATGACTCAAGCAGGTGTTGTATGGTATATTAATATTCTGATCGGCTACTTGCAGTATTTCATGGTGAAACCTTTTCCTTGTGAGCCTTCCAGCTTGCCTCGATACCCCCCGAATAAGGAGATAGATGCAAAAAATCGCGAAGATGTTAAAAGGTGATTGGTCAACTTCATAGATTTTATTTTATTTTTAAATTAATTCAACAACCTATGACACCTTGATTTTATTCATTTTTAGGAAGAAGAATAATAGAAGAAATCACCCATTTGGCACTGGCAGTAATTCAAAACTCCCTAGAAAAACAAATGGAAGCACCAAACCAGCATTACAGGAGGTTCACTCTCAGCTTGTGACGCTTTTGTACACAGTCTTTTGTTTTGTTTCACCATCTGTTGTATGAAATGCAATTAAGGTGATTTGCTTATCATTTTCAGGATATTCAAACCCGTATGATGCACAGGAAAACTGAATATAACAACATCCTTACTGAGAGAGATCCCTTGTACAGACGGGAACCACCACAACAGTCAGTTGTACGACAGGATGGCTCACATGCAAAACCTCTTGAGTTTGACACTTGAGGTTGACACTTGTCTTAGGGTGTTCCTTACTCAGAATATTGAGGCCACATTGGAATGTTTGGCATTCCATTGACCTCAGTACCAGTTGCTGCTGCTGTATGGAAGCTGGTGTTGACATCATCCTTTTGGCTCTGTTTTTGGTACTCAATCACCCTCACCGATTGCTGGGCTAGTCCTGCCCGATTTTCCAAATACACGAACATGCTGCTGATATCTTTGTCATCTGAATATTCATATGGAGTGATTATGCATTTTTTGCTCATTGGAGCTTCCACATTGTGGATGTTATCTGCTTTGTCCTGATCAGGCTTGGCAGATGCTAATATCGCATCATTGTCAAGCATGCTCCAGAAATCAAGATCAGAGTCCATATTAAGCTCACAAGAGGAGTTGTTCTCAATGGACCCAGTTTGAGTGTTTGCAGGGGCCTCTAGCCAGTTAGGATCATCAACTTCATTAAGCAGCGACTCCAATAGAATTTCATTTGTATCCTCAGGTATTGTGATTTTCTCATGCTTATAATTGTGGCCGGTGTCCAAGTTTTGTTCAGATTGCTGAGGTATGGTTTCAAACTTGTTCAATGATTCACAGCCATTTACCTCAGTCACGTGGTTCAAACCAACAGTAGTTTGATGACCTGTTGGTAAAGCTATTTCAGTAAGCCCAGTTCCATCTGTCTTCATATTGTTCTCTTCCTGATCTAGTAATTTGATCTGGCTTTCAATTTCAGATTTCTGACGTTTTGAATTTGATTCGTCTGTAGCAGATAAAGAGGAGGACAATATCACAGATGTTTCCTTGGTTACATCATCAACAGCATTTTCGGCCAGCCTTTTCTTTAAATAGGTGTTCCACACATTTTTAATCTCATTATCCGTTCTACCAGGCAAGTATGATGCAATTTGTGACCATCTGCACAAATCAATATTACTGCTTAGTTTACATCAACAATTCCTCATGATTAATATAATTAACTTCAGGTATGCAAGTAAAATCTCCTCGTCAGATGTAGATGGCAGACAACATTTCGCCGGTAAGGTAACTCTCATATGTTCTTACATTTTTCAGACGCAAAACTACATTAGCTAATATGATTGAATAAAGCCGATTTGCTGTTGCATATCATGTTCACCTAAATCCATTAATCCATTTAGTTCACCTTAACTGTAAAGTTAATATTAAAATCTTACTTGTTTCCCAGTATCTGGTGTAACTGGGTAATGGTGTCCTCTTCTTCCGGACTGTAATTCCCGCGCTTTATATTAGGGCAAAGATAGTTTACCCATCTTAGTCTACAACTTTTTCCACACCTTAACAGACCTGCAAATAAGATATCAAGGAAAATTAGCAGACTAGTCACTGGTTTGTTTGTTTTTTCTTTCATGTTTAAGTTAATACTATTATTTGTAGTCTCTGTTTTATTAATTCGTTTATCTATTTTTACCACCACCTCCATTGCTAACAACACTTTGCAACTAAGTGAAAAACAAATATGAATCCCCCAACTCTATTGAGTTTAGTTCTAAGTTCTAACAGCTGGTGACTGAAAAAAACGTCACTGTGCAAATATCCCCCTCTAAAATATACTGAACTGATATGGCAGGGTGCCCAAGAATCAGTCAGTTGTTACATATAATATTTAATATTACAATCTAAGATTAAATCACTGTGTGGTAAATGAAGATGTCATTAACATATGAAGTATTGAAAAACTGATAAGCTGTAATATTAATGTCCTGATTGGCCAATTTACCAAAAAACATCCTTTCATTTGGGTTTTGTTGCTATGGGGAGTTAATGTTGATATCTTATATCAATCTAAGCTAAGGCACACTTACATCAATCTTATATCAATCTATTGCAGGTCGATCGGGGAGGTTTCACCCCTTAATAACTGTCTTTGTAATTGGTCTGGGGATATATAACTTGAAGCATTTATTGAAATATTGTTCTTTTGACATGAAGGTCTGAAATGCTATGTTCAGACAGGAATAATTTACCCGATCGCAAACTTTATGGTTAAGGTCAGCATTTCTTAGTCTAACCCCCAAATGTTTTTTATGCTGAAGTGTTGCTTTTGTTGCATGGCTGGGTAGTTTTTTTAGGTTTGTTAATACATGGCCGAAGGAAGTTATTAACAAATGGATTCCACATTTCAGTACTAACTTTTCTCACTTACTACAATACATTGGTTGCTAAATGTTTCAACATTGTGGTGAAATGTATTTTGTTAACTGGTGGATATGATCTTATTTGCTTGTTTGAGACCATATAATGACAGTTGGTATATATTGTTGTGACTTGTGTGAGAAAACAGAAACAGCAATTGCAAATGTGTATTATATATGCACGTATTGTAAGTTGTCATTCAATTTATGATATAAGTGATAACTAGGTATTTCTAATGGCACATTCAGAGGCTATGCAAAATTTCATTGCTTTTTCTTGCATATTCTGTTGAGAAATGCATAATTTGTTTGATCATGTTGCTGAAATGTACTCATGTTCAATGCACTATGTAAATAATTAATCTGTCTAGGGGCATAACTCATCCAACACTAAATCATTTCATTAGATAGAAACAAATTTAGATCCAGGCTGATCCGGGTTTTTTCTTCACTACAGGCAAGGACACGGTTGAGTTACACTTGGGACACTTTGGATTCTCGTCCGATATCATCACATACATCAAACAGTTAGGGCAACCAGCTGCGGACAATTTTAAACATCCCTCATGTTGGGACGACGAGGACATGGAAATGGTACTCTTTTCATCATCTTCTTCCATCTCTGATTTTAATGTGACTACATTTGTAATTGATGCACCGGATGAACTCGAAGGTGACTTTGAAGATTTAGGGATGAATAACTTCCTTCTGTTAAACTGCTCATGTTTCTCTCTGTCCAAAGCTGACTTCACTTTATCTAAAGTGCAAACACTCTCATAGGTAGGTTTCAATGGAGACACAACAAGCTTCAGGTCTAGATTGTTATCAAATGCACGTTTAATGAACGGTCTGGTAGCTGGTTGATCTGGTTTGGAGCTGCTGCATTTTTGAAGGTACATTTTTCCTGACTGCATGCAAAAATTGAATCAACTGAGTTTTATTTCTCTCTAAAATTAAATCTAAACTGTAACAGGAAGAAAATAAATGAAACTCCAAGAAACACATTTTACATCAAAAAGCTGAATGCTAGAACTGATGGAAATCGAGTAGTAGGAACCATTTTAATGAAGTAACACCAAAATGCTAGTTGTTATTACATGTAAAATGCAGTACAGAAAAACAGAATGGGTAGAGATTGAAATGAATCCTGTGTCATTAAATTACATATTCCTTGATTGAAACAGAGAGCTATTACCTTGAGGTCAAGACGTTTTTCCCAGCCCGCGGGGACTTTCAAATCGAGATCAAGTCCTTGGGAGTCATTGCTGATATCAGAGAAGGATTCTCCAAGCAAATCTCTTGTGATCACAGCAGGGTTACTCTATGATTCTTGTGGTATCCTCGGTTAGAGTTGAGAGCATGAACCAGATAACCCACATCCCCCGCCATTCTGTGAGTATAAAAGAAGAGTGTTTGGTTTATGAAATGGAGATGAGGTAGAGACTAAGCCTGCTGTGTGTCTGTGTTTCTGTATTTATTATTGTGGTTGTTTTGAAATGATGTATGATCCAGAAGTCAGGTCATTAAGAGATTATCCTAAATTCTGGGAGATATTGATTTAATGTGATTTAATGCTGATGTCAATTTTTTGATGGACTGCTTGTAGTTAATGAATTACTTGCTACTCTATTTTCTGACAAATGTTTTTCTTTTATTTCATTCCTCTTCTTTGTAAATTGTGCATCAGATAAATGATATTGTTTCAATGCAGATAAAAAATTGTGCATCATTCCATTACTTGTTTTTCAGTTGGGAATTGGGATAGGCTTGGCTGATAGTGAAGTGATAATCAGGTACCTCTTCCCTTCTCCATCATTCAACTTCCTTTCTCATTCAATTATTT
Source organism: Sedum album (assembly GCA_006409495.1). NCBI lineage: Eukaryota > Viridiplantae > Streptophyta > Magnoliopsida > Saxifragales > Crassulaceae > Sedum > Sedum album. Next base: position 26,422 of record QZGG01000698.1, read on the forward strand.
ATGAGTTATGGAAAATGCCAAATCTTGAGAGAAGAAAACATAGGCATTAAATGTGGATTGAATTGAATGAGAAGGTGGCAGGTGACTCAATAAACACAGCATTAAATGATGAATGTACACTACATTAAATGATGAGGGGTCATTCTTAAATCAATGAATGCAAACAAATTTACTTCATCTCATCTAATTAATGATATTTTATTTTTATATGTTCAAAAACCCTCTCTCCACATACACACCAACATACAATCCATTCAAAATTTAATGCTTGTATTTAATGATTTTAGAAGTTAGCTCTCTAGCTAACATGCTTCCATTTTGTAAGTATCTATCGTGCATTTATTCATTTGCTTCTCCCTGGCGTTTTTCAGTTCATTGATACCAAGATTTAGTATTATCGATCATGATGGCTAATGCTAAATATTCCATATGTACATGACATTTTTAACATTTTTATTAGATGTATCGACGTTCGGTGTTTACAGAAACTCAAAATATAAATTCTTGTCCTACCTTTAGAGTGAAAATTGTTAAAGATAGCAGAAATCTGATTAAGTATTTGGACTCTGGCTAGTATATGAAATGGGCCTTGCAGCCCAATAATATTGGTGATATGGTAAAGTATGCATAAGAATATAAGATGGACTGGACTTTTTAAAGTGAGAATGGGAGGTGACAATTTGATCAAATTAAGAAACATCATTTTAAAGTGTTAGAAAACCATTAAAAATCATGATCTTATCTGGCTTTTGTTCGTCTAGCCACTCAAGGATCTTGTACTGCGCTGATATTTGATGTGAGTAATAAAATGACATCATTTTAACGTTTTTTACTATAATTCAACGTAGTTTTAAGTGAACTTTTTATCAAATTACATAGTTTTGACACGTCATCAAATAACACTAGATCTGCTGATTCCGCCACTCAGTCTGCAACACCTTTCAGTCCGATGTACTCAACTTGAGGCTTCATGAGTAAATAAGTTTAATTAAAGATGATTAATCATTCTAGATAGTGTACAAACTTTTCTATAATTATGTATAATAATGGTTTAAGGATAACAGTAAGTGATGCTTGCTTGATTTCCAAATCCTTCTTTATGTCATTTTAAGTCAAAAATTTGTCCGTAAAGCATGGGAGACAACTTGTCTTCTTGGATTTAATTAAGCATGGGGACACAACGTATACATATTTTAATCAGCATGCAATCTTCTTAATCACTTCCTAATCAAAAAAATCTACATCATGATGATTAGCCTGATTGCTTAAAATTAGTGAAACATGAAAGGCCCGCATTTTTGTTTTTGTTATCTTTGATTGAATGATTCATATAAATAAAGTTGCAATGAGTATCATTACGTGTTTATTAATCTGAATTCGGGTTAGCCACGTATTTATACTTTGAGACTGTAATCAATATTTTTGAGAGTGACCTTGTGATCATCCAAACCCTAGTTGGGTCTTATTAACCATTGCCATTTTGATTGAAAGATATTTATTTTTGTCTATTGAGTCGAATAATCATACACATGATGTTGTGTCTCACCATGTATTAATTTCATTTTAGCGCACAAAGAGCAGCGATCTAATAGTCAGTCATCCGTTCTCTAATCTCAAAGATCAGTATATGATTTTTATGTGAATATCGTAAAAGAGGTGTAAAATTTGACCATTGAATTTACATTATGTATTCAGCTATCAGTACGTTGCTTGCTAGAAAATAAGAAAAAAATAAATATGAAATTGTGTTTCTCGAACAACAATTATGTTTTCCTAATTATAGCTAAGCTACCATGTCTCTAAGTCTCTTAAAAAACCTAAGCAGCTTTCTTTACGCTTGATAGCCGACATGTAACTCAAATGTTTATAAATGTAACATTTAGTCAGATGAAAAGATTATGGCAACTAAAACTCACCTAGAACGCTTTAATTGTTAGGTGGGAGGACATGTACTTCAAGGTACTACTACACTTTCACACTTTCTTTTCCATTTTATATTAATTCAAGGATTCACCAACTAAATTTATAGATTAATGACCATTTCATCATCTTTGCATTATTGACTATTGTAGTGTATGTTACGTCATGCTGATAATATCCTTGAATCATATGGAAACTTCTACTATATTATCGACTATTTGAAGTCTTCTTATTTTGCGGTCTAATCAATTTTAATTACGTTGTATTTATTTGTCACTGACTTTGTAAATCTAAATGCAGTCGCTTGGATTCATAGTTTTTATTAAGAATTCGAGCGACTGCATTTAGATTATAGGTGAGTTTAAAAATAGGAATATATGATAACAAATGGTTCTTCATTTAAAACGTATATGATAGGAGTGTGGTGGAGGAGCGTACCTGAGAAGTGTACGGATATTTGACAGGTATTTATCACCTCCAACCGGACCGGACCGGATCCGGACAACATTGTACCACCCCCAACTGCAACATGGTGACTATTCTTTTATACAAAATACCATACAAGAAAACAAATGGACTTTTCTTCTTGATACCTTCTAAACAATTCATCTTAATATGATGAGTTATGATGAGTTTTTTAGGACTATTTCACTTCTTATTTGACTGATTTTATAAATTTTTATCAATTATTTTTCAGTAAAATTGAAACGGTAAGATATGATCTCAATCGTTGATTTATATTAACTGATCTATAACTTTTGAGAGTGTAAATTTCAACAAAAAGCTTAATTTCAAAAGAAGCTAATCTCACTCAAAGAGGCTAAACGCAAAATCTAGTCACAAAATTCGGTCACAAATCCAACCACATATTTACAAAACGCAGTCGTGTAGAGACATCTAATCAAACAACTCATCGGCGATCGACTCAATCAACTCGTCTCCACCAACTCTAACCGCTTCCAGAACTCGCTCGAACACCAACACGTGGCACGGAATACGAAGCACTCCTGGTTGTTCGTAACCATACTCTTGAGCCGATTTATTCAACAGTCTCACGAAAATCGGATGACTTAACAGATCGGCTCTCACAACGAATCTCTCCATCTCGTCGCCGACGTAGACCGGTAGGTGTCCTTCCGGCACTCCAAAGTTGTTGTTATTGGAGCGGCGGCGGGAGGAGGAGATTTTACCGGAGGCGGCGGTGGAGCGGAGGAGAGAGTAGTTGGTGGAGGAGTCGGCGACGCGAGAGAGGCGGCGGATCAACTGTTTCATGGTTTGGAGTTTGGAGAAGATGAGAAGAGAGAGATTGGAGATTTTTAAGGGCGTGTTTGGGAGGTTGGGAAGAATATATAAAGTGGAGGAATTGATTTGTTGAAGAAATAAAGAGAGAAGGTACAAGAAGGCGTACTTTGCAGGTACCTTTTACTTCCTGATTTTCTGAATTGTTTATTTTAAACGTTCTGATTGTCGGTGTGTACTGAATGGTTGTGAATAGAAGGTTTTTTTTGAAGCCACAAGTATTTTAGTAAGGATATAATCATTGATTTTTATCAATCGTCCGTATTTTTTGCAAATCCAACCGCTCAAAATAATTAAAAACCATATGTTATATTCATTTATATTGGAATACTCTATAGAATTGAGGAATAAAATAATCCTTTTTATAATGGCTTGATGTTGTAAATTGAAAAGAGTTAATGTGACTTAGTCAATAGAAAAAAAATGTGATTTTCGGAGCTATTTATTGCTAAAACTACATCGTAATGTACGAATCTTTGAGGGTATTAATGTAATTTAAGCATATAATATTCCTCTTTGAATAAAGAGAGATGATGTTTGGTACATGGTGCGCTTTGTTTCGTGATAATGTTGGGTGAGATAGAACGCTCAAAGTACACAAAACGTTGCGTTTCAAATGCGTTAAGTCTACTTTATTGAAAGAAAAAGTAGCATAAAAAGAGACAATTAATGGGTGAAATGCGTGTCCATAAAACAATTCCTTCTTTTTGTATTCATGCATTGTGATGTGTTCATGCTAATCCGTACGGTACGTCTTCCAAAATTAATTATTCACATTAGTGGATACTGACACATCCGACCAGACAGAGATCTTCCGTATATGGTCAGTTCATCTAGTCCGTATATGTACAATATCTTTGATCAACGGTGCACGGGGCAGCCCTAGCTGGCCCACTCCTTGATCTTCCCCATTCTTCATATTCTTTTTCTTGTTTTTATTCCTCAATTGGTGCGTTTATTGTTCACATCTTTACCTAGTTTCATATGAGATGCATGCGTTAATCAAGGAACACTATCACTATGACTTGGTGCTTATATCAAAAGACTCAACACCCTAAAGGGTTAGAGCTTCAATCAAGTCAGAGTTTATACAGTGTAACTCAACAATAGCAGATGTAATATTACGCTACTAACCGTTGAAACTCAGATTTGAGGATCAAGCTAGAGCAATGATCCAGATTACTAACCACTAATAATTAACACAAACCCTACTGAAACATATTTAATTGTAAAACATTTGGATGTATGCATGATCAAAGTCAAACATGTAGGCATGCAAATAATAATCAAACGTATTTTAAGTATGGTGGAGCAGCCTTCCTTTGCTTGTAGGGAAACTATTACATGCATACAAACTATATTTATTTGTTTCGAATAGTCATTAGTTCACATTTCAACTAAGTAGCCACATAGTCATCAACATGGGCAACTGATTAAAACAGACAAGAAATCTGATATCTGCATGGTGTCACATACAGTCAACATTTGAAATTAATGTCCGAGCCTGCACCAGGTTTCAATAAACTTGACTTGAATTAACTCAAAGTCATACTTCTTCAGCTGAATAATTGAGCTTATAAATTTAAATAATGATGATATATCAGCAGTCAATTACTGCCACCATTCATGGAACGTTCCGTACGTGACCGTATCATCAATATTTAATGACCAACTGTGTCCGGTTTTCGGTAGCTGAGATTGAATCATATAAATGCAACTTGCCGACTACTTGTATTAAGTCTTCTATATCCAGTGACTGTGCACTGATTGTGATCGTGATGGGAAAATATCAGAATCAATACGGAATGGTACGATTGATATCTCTAGAGCATGTCAACTGACATTGTCATTACCATTACCATGCCCATCAATTTTGGGAAACATGGTGTACCACAACTTTCTTCCATTCTTTGTCTTATGACTATTTATTTTACTATTAAAAAGTTAAAGAGAGTTTACTGCTGATTGTAATTTAGGATGTTACAAAAATGACTGGAAACAAAAGTTCCATGCGAATGTACTTGCCTGCAACATCCTAAACAAGTTTGTTTATATGCCAATGCCAAGTTGTTTCTAGCAGTCCTTCCTATACTGGTTGCCCAAAGCCCTGTCCTTGATCAAAATAATTTGCAGAAATGAAATTCACACACTGAAACTTACATTAGATGAGTATCAAAAAGCATTGACATAATACACAATGATGATACATCATACATACATCATAATGCTATTTGGCCATTATGTGCTACATATACAACAATACATTTTCAGAAATCGGATGGACCTTGAATGAGATCCGAAACAAAAGTTCATCCTCCATTATTACTTACGGGTTTTGAAGCATTATAACACCAGCAGGAGATCTCTCCTGTGATCTTCTTAGTTAGTATTCTTGTGCGCTATTGCTTCTTTGAGTTTGGTCCCAATTGCATATGCCAATGGTGGAGGGACAGCATTACCTACTTGCCTGTGTTTATGATGGACGTTACCAAAGAATTTGTAGCTGTCAGGGAATCCCTGCATCCATAAAAATGCAAAGGTCACAGATATTTATGATGATTGTAGAACATTGTACATATCTAATACTGAAATGTATTTTAGAATCCAGTTGTTAATGAAATCGTTTACTTGAGATCGTGCACATTCACGGACAGAAAGAATTCTATCCTGGTCTGGGTGAAAGCACAAGCCGACTATGCCCATAGGCTGTGGATCTGTAATTGACGTTGGAAAGTTCCCTTCCCAATCCAATCTCCCAAGTAAGCCTTTCCATTGATTGTGCCTTGCTGCCGTATTTGTTAAGAACCATGGGATGAGATCAACAAGCTGACCATTAGATAGTTTGACCTGGATTCCGCCACCAAAACTAAACATATGACATATTTCACTTTACAGCATACAGTTTTACAAATCTTCTGAAATTGAATATATTGTAGTCATACCTTTTCCTTCAATAGGTCCCGCCAATCAGCACCAGGAAGTTTCGGAATTTTCATGCAGCGAAGGAAATTCAGTTCATTCATCTCCTTTGAGATATGATCAGTTAAAACCTTTGAATTCTGACGTATCTTCTTTTGGAACCACGATACAGGGCCATTTTCATACTGGAAAACACAGTATCGTGCAAAATAGGGGTTTCAGCCACTAAACTAAAGATGCTAGAAATGGTATATGGCTGCCTTTTCTTGACAACTTAACATGAGTGAAGATACCTCCAAAGTTGTGTTGGAGGCACCATTTCTAACTGCAGGTAGATCGCCAATGGTATCTCTTACAGTAATGGCTCGGAATGGGGCACCCATTTCAGTGCTTTTGACAGCAACATACTCTTCCTCTTCTGACAATAATATTTTCAGTCCTCTGGATGAGAACACATGCATTGGTTCCGGCCATTCAGGGAGTATTTCTTCAGGGGATGCTGCCCAAATGAAAGCCCGTTTCCTGGATTGAGAAACACCAAAATTCCCTGCTTCTAATACACCAAACCTCACCTACACCATGTGATGAGAATTAGCAACAGAAAACAACCTATCCATTCTGATCAGTTCAAGGAGCTACCTGATACCCCATTGCAAGAAGCGATGCCAAAGCCAGACGAAAGTTCTGCCCTTTATCAAAAGAGATAAAGGTCCGAACATTCTCAAGGAGGAAGAACTTAGGACGAAAGTAGTCCGCAAATGAAAGGAATGCCAAAATCATATCACTTTGAGCTTTGCTCCAAGCACTTTGATTGAACCTATTCAGACCGGAAAATCCCTGAACAACAAGGTAAAATAAAAGATTTACTCGTGTCTTCAAAGTTTCAAGTGTTCCACTCCATCTGATAGAATCACACTAAAGGGATTCTACCTGACAAGGGGGTCCTCCTGTGATGAGATCAACGTCTCCTGGAACTGGCAGAGACTGGATATCTTCCTCCTCCAGTGAATCAGATAATAGGGCAGCCTCCAATGATGAAACACAATCATCTACATCTCCACATTTTTTCATAATTGCCCTGCATCACAGACCAGTCATTATCCGTGAGGGATTTTATGGAATAGGACTCATGTGTAACATACTTCAATAAATTAGGATGAAAACATATCCAAACAGGTGAAGAGAGTTTAACAGTGGTCAATCCTTTTGCCATTCACCTTAGAATCACATTGCAGTTGTCAATGAACATCAAAGATTCTGGATGGTTGATTTTGAAAGCTTCACCAACAGGCTCTTCATATTCAATTGCCCACTTTGTCATCGATGCACCTATAAAAACAACTCTCATAAGTCAATCTGCTTGAACTGTCAGAGGGTATAACCAAAGTAAGGCTACCTGCTTTTTGTAATCCAGCAGATAGGCCACCACAGCCAGCAAAGATATCCAGAGTAGCTAAGGGTTTACATTCCGGGACTTTACATTCATCCACTGTATTACTAGTCGAGTACTTCAGTTCAATGGCAGCAGGAAGCTATCATTTACGAAAAAGAAGATTGTTGGTTCATGATTTTTCCACTGCCAAAACTATACTATGTTTGCCGCTTGTTTTAGCATAATATGAACTGTCTATTTTTAAGAATATCATTTGGTCACTGACATAGTCTAAAATGCTCATATACCTGCTTCAAACATCTGTTGCAAGGATCATAGGCAAGCTCACAGAAAAAGATATGGTCCAAGGTTGATAAGCTATCAAGTGGTGGAATATAACACTTCCTTTTAACTTCACAACCTCCTTCAATAGTGTCCACAGATAATGAGTGTATCTCCTCGCTGTAAAAGACCTGTAGAGTCCGACAGCTGATTGTAAACAAGCAGGAAGCATACTGAGACTGTTCTAATTAGTTTTAAGTTTGAGAAAGCTTACTTCACGAATGTCAGATGAATACGCCATGTCAGTTGAAATGTCCTCGGGTCTAAAAAATCTTCTGACTTTAATACGGGTAGACATGCAGTCGGCTTCTTCAGGATATCTTGGGACAACAATATCCAATATTTGACAAATAACATAAGCTTTCAAACCAACATTTCTGCTAGACTTTAAAGTGGTACCTCTATTACCGCTACCAGAAGCGAACTGTTCATAGCTTACGTAAACAAAATCAAGGACAGTAAATTCGGCACTTTTGTATTCAAAACCTGTTTTACATGATTTCAATCTGAAAGAATCTTTATCTTTTTGTGATTGCTTTAGATCACATGAGAAACAAAATCCTGAACCTACGCCCAGTGTATCATATGGAAGACAAAAGAAAGCTCCTTTCTCTGGCCAATACAAGCTTTTGCAGTAATATTCAACTGGCAATTGATTTCTATGTCTTTCCTCTGCTTTAACTCTGTCTGTTTCATCAACACTTATGTTCTCTTTCCTGTGTGTATGCCCCCAAACAATTTTTCTGAGTTCCACAGTGATTGTTTGTTTAATTTCCTTCATTTTGATATGGAGACATTGTTAGTCAAGAAAATCTCCCTCACATTACCAACGCTGCCAAGAATTGTCTGAGAACTGAACTGCATCTTTCTTCCATGGAATAACATTTTTCCATTAGCAGTTTCAAACATGTATTCAACAAAATAAATGACAGATCTTTCACTGTTTTTCATTAGCACAGCACTTCCAACATCAATCGGTGCGCCATCAACTATGGCTTGCTTATAGAGATTCTCCCCTAAACTCGTCTTGCCAGTAACTTCACCAGTCCATTTGGTTATTTGCATTGAAGGGCAAACTTTACTCATGTTTGGGTCGGTAAAAGGTTCATCAGTTTCGCAAGGCAGTGACAATTCATTTTCTTCCGCACCCTTCTCACTGTCTTCTTTCATTACTCTTTCTTCTTCATTGTTTGTGTAATATTCTGTCCAAATCCTGTTGATGAATTTCGTGGTAGTAGCTTTCATGGTTGTTCTCTTCAATGAGGCAGGTGCCAGTAAAGCTCTTGGGTTACAATTTATTTCAGTTCTCTGAAACAATTTCTTCTTCTTTACCACCCATTTGCTATGCATGTTTTGCATTTTATCCAACAAGCCACTCACAAACGCACACTTTCGAATCCTTTCATCAGAGTATTTGGAAAACAACTGAAGAATTATTTGACCATGAACTACTAGGTATCTTTCGACAACTTGCAAACTGGAGGAGATATAAGCTGGATGATTGTTGTTATAAGCAGATACCTTCTTAATAACATCAGGGAATGAAAGGCGAGATACTCGAATCTGCTTCTTCAGCAGTGTTATAATGCACATCGCAAGCTTAGCAGTTTTAAGAACAGGCTCATACCAAGGAGCATATTGCTTCGATGGATTTCCAAGCCGGTACCTTTAAAAATCAAAAGAAAATATAATTCCAACAGCAAGCTTCTATCAAAACAATGAAGACATGGAAGAACTTTATACATGCAGAAGGCACAAAATAATGGAACCTAATATGCCTAAATAAATGAAAATGTGTTACAACAATCACATAATACCATATATCCATAACGACAATATGTATCATGCAGAATAAAAAACCACATTAATTAGTTAGTTAGATAAACAAGTCCAAGCATTTTGAACTTGCAGAACACAACCTAACACCATGTATTATGGATAACAAAAACCTAATGTGCATCGTAATAAGAACTTCAAAGAAGAATTAATGTAGATGGATGCATCTATAATAATAAAAACCAGCCAATTTTGTTTACTATAGCTAACGGTGATTTATGTGTAGAATGCAGCATATGGAAAACTAACTTTTACTAGAAAACTAGGTGCAACTACAGTCTTTATATCAACGGTGAAACATTTAGTGGGGGTAAAATACTAAAATAATAGCCTGTGAAATGACTATAATGTGCAGAGAAGACATTACTGAGTTTAAGGAATGAAAAGTGGTACTAGTGTGGGAACTGATAAATAACAAAAGAATAACCCAAACAAGGATAATGTTATAATAACAATATGGGTTGCAGATATATTACCAGGCTAGGTCTGTCCGGATCGATATAAAAACCATCGAAGAAGATCCTAGTTCAATTTTCCATTCCTTTATTCCACTTAGAAAAATGGAAATACCATCCACATTTCTTTCATTTAAACCACTTGTCAAACTACTATTACCATCATCAACAAAACATTCACTTTCATCACCAGGCACCATGACACCGGATCCAAAGGCAGGAGTGTCAATATTTGCAAAAGCGTTTGATGGTAGGAGCTCAAGAGATATAAGTTTAGAGTCTGAATCGTATATTGACCAGTTAAGAAGAATGTATGGGATTTTGTGTCTAACGATATCCACAACATTATCAAACACAATAAGTTCATCAGCCTCCTCAACAGATGATTTGTAATGCACAGACGAAGGATAGTCATCGGTAATTTCATTCTCACTGATTTGAATACAATATGTACCTGTTAAAGAAGAAGGATCCTTTCCTCTTTTCCTCTTCACTCCCTGCCAAACTTCTTCCTCTTGTAACAATTTGGCTAACTTTAAGTGATCAATTACACAGTCTGAATCAGTGTCTGAAGCGTCTTTACTTGATGAAGTTTCTCCATCTATGATACTCTGCTCTAATGTATTTGAAGAGAGTCTTTTCTCTGCTCCATTGACAGTGCGAGTCCTGCTCTCATTTCGAAGAGCAACGAGAACATGCAACTCTCCAAATTTCACATCATGCTCCTTAGAACTTTCATCAAGACTTCTCAGCTGCTCATAAATAAATTCACCGCTGGAAATTAAGAAATCTTTTACGGACGCCACTGTAGAAAAGCATTTACTCCCACTCATGGAACGAACTACTCCTGCAAGAAGCTCATCTAGACTCATAATGCATTTGCCTTCGGATCGTTTGGACAATTTCTTGTAAACTTCCACAGAAGCACGTGCTTTTTCATAGAATTGATAATACAAGCTTTTATAGCATCCAGCAGGACTCACACACTCATAATCAGCAATATCAGTTGAGACCCATATAACCGGGGACCCCTCTTCATAACCAGATATCGCCCAAGACTCAACCCTTCCAAATTCATGGCATCTGACACCCCTGTTTTTTACCTTGTCAGTACCTTCTTCCAAAGGCAGAATAAGGCCTGATATGAATATGTCATCAACTTCCAACATTTCAACAAGACACGGTATGCCATCAGAATTATGAAAGATGAAATCCGTTAATCTTCTATTTCTACGGTCATTGTCATTAATACCGGTTAATTCAATAGCCGAAGCCTCGCTATATACACTCATATCTTTCTTCCTTGGAACCATTCCACTTATGCGAAATTTCTTTTCTTTGAAATTCAAGCATGCAGCAGCACGCTTTGGCCTTGTAGCAAAGCCATAAAATTCTCCATCACCTGCTCTCGTATTAGCATCAGAAAAACATACTGACTTACTATCAGTTCTTGAACCTATGTTGAAATGAGGGAAAGAAAACTGTAACACCAGACTTGTATTCACAAACTAAGTTATTGAAAGCATTTAGTATATACAAAGTGGAGAGATCTAAGCAATTAATCAAGGTTTTGAAACAACCTAGCTTACCGTCCGAAGTAAGAGGTTCACTCTCGGACTCCATCGCCGGAAAATTAGGGTTTGAAACTCGAGAGATCAAATTTTGGGGAAGTGCATGTCTGAAGTTGGTATGAGGCGATTTGAGTGAGAAATGTATGTGAGGTGGGAGAAGGCAGCAAATTATTGAGTCGGTGGACGGTGGTGACTGATGATCATCCTCCGTCTGTCATTTTCGAGTTTATCATTATCACCACCACCATTTAGTTTATTTCATAATCACAATCAACTCTAAATAAATGTGAAACACGATCTTCAATCGTTGATTACTAATCCAACGGATAGATTTTGATTGATTACTAATAATTCAACGGATAGATTTGATTGATTGTTAATAATCCAACGGATAGATTTTGATTCAAAAAGTTACCGGCAATCTCAATCGCTAGGATTTTTTACAAATCTAACCTTCTATTATATAAAAATTAAAAACCAACTTTAATCTCAATCGCATATAAATCTAATCTAACGATTGAAATCAAGTATTTCCGTATCACTTAAACTTTTTATTTCTCTTGAACTTTATCCTTATTCTAAAACCTTAATAATAAAAAATTAGAAACCTGTTAATTTAAACAAAAATAATTACATCTTTTTATAATCAAAATGAAAATAATGTCTACAAAATCTGGTGCAATGATGCATCACACTGTATTGTTCAAAATAAAGTACCATGGCAAGTGATGTCATTTGGGAAACTTTACTGGTTTCGCCTTCTACTTTCTACCAGGCTTCTGATCTCGTTGACGATCATGAACACGTTCACGAATAACATAGCGATCATGATCTCGCTCTTTACTTGAATGCCTTTCATCATCTGAACTCCTCTTTCTCTTTTCCGCCTTTCTCTCATCAGTCTCACGAGTTTTGTAGCGTCTGTCATTGTTTCTGACATCACCTTTGTCAGCTCTTCTATAAGATTGATCCTTATCCCTCCTATTCCGAACATCTTCTTCAGTGCCCCTATCACGGCCCCTGTAATTTATTGCGTCTCTTTCTCTATGCCTTTCCACACTATTACTGTCACTGCCACGTTTATGGGTATACTTATCTTTATCTTCAATATCTCTGCCTTCCTTATATCTATGTGACTGCTTGTCTTTGTATCTTTCATCACTGCTCTCTCTAGCTCTATCAGGGTGCCTTTGTGCATTGTCACGGTGTCTACTCATATCATCTCTAACATTCAACTTTTCAGACTTATGCCTGTCTGTACGATGTTTATCAGCTAGGTCTTTTGGGCTACGGCCATTGCCTACCTTTTCTTGCCACGGGCTATCAGGATCTTCCTCATCAAAGACCATATCATACCTGACACAATCAAAGGTCGTTAAAGTATAAGACTATGAAAGTCTAAATAGTGCAAGTTAGTGACAAAGAAGATGCTCATCGTCACAAACTTTGAGTCATTAACTCCACCAAGTTGTCTGTTATTGTCTTTCAGCACGTATTTCGGAGGCAGCTGTTTCTCTTCACCAGGACAATCCTTAGCAATATGGTCAGGTTCACCACATTTAAAGCAACCTTTACCTAAATAATTTTTGAATATAATCATACAAGAGTGAATGTGCAATGTTTGAAATTCACGTGTAGTGGAAAAAGTGTGGTGCCGAACAAGCACATACAGCTCAAATTCAATCCCAATGAAGGAAAATGAGAAAAGTTACGCTTATAAAGAGTTAAAAATGCATCAGAAATGAGCTAAGCCAATCTTCAAAGACACTACTATGTCTTCGTTTTTATCAGAATTACCTTTACCCGGTTGGTTTTCTCTCCGTCTGAACTGGGACCATAACCTTGCAACACTTTGACTAAAATCCACATGGATTCTTCTATCATCAATAAGAGCATTATCCATCTGCAATGTCAAAACATAACATGAACATTTTGGGATACACTCACACATGAGCACATTACAATGCTGTTAGTAAGAATACACATAAAATGAAACGCATAAGTTAATAGTATTGCTTATTACACATAAATAAGGGAATTTTGAAACATCTTGTGTACAAAGATATAATTGTTAATAAAAAATTAGAAGAGATTTAAATCAGAAAAGAATCTGGCGCATCAAATATACCTTGAAATAAGCTTGTTCACAAGCCTCTTTGTCCTCAAACTCTGTTGCCAGTAAAACAGCATTGTCAAACATATGCTTTACCCCGCATTATTAAATTAGAGCTCACTGACTACGAAGAATGATCTGAAATGGGAATACTTTAAAACATTCTAGTTCACCAAACCATTATCACGTACCAATTAAGTATATGTATACTGAATTTTAAATTTACACTAAACAAGGAGCAACTGTTTAAGCCCTAAATAAATGCAATTCGTAACTGCATTAACAACATCGTGTTAAGGGAAAATATCATCAACTTATTTAACACAAGTCGTGGGTTTTCATCCTTGAGGATGAAACTTGTCTTCGGTAAACAAGGCAAGATAATAGAAACCTGTTAGGACTGACATCCAGCCCACAAATGCAACAACATAAGAAAAAGGCATATAAGTCCCGAAAGACGCCACTCACCAATGAAAGCATAGCATAAACTATCTCCAGTTTTGTAGTCACGGATGATGTCAGCCCTCAAAAAAATTAACAGTAGTAACAACAGTTCAATCTCAGCATAAATGAAATCATTGCATTAATATACTATTACTAATATATGTGTGGTGTTAAGAACTTACGATACAACAGTGCCAAATCGTGAAAATATAGTGTGTAGGTCTTCATCCTGAAATTTTAAAGTTTCAGTTAAAACCTTTATGTTGTTTTAATGAATAGGGTTTGAAATGGAATGAAAAGGGAAATTCTCATACACAAAGATGCAACGCATTACCTCAGTTACTGGATTCAGTTTGCATACGAAAAGCACATTTTCAGGAGGTTTAACCTCAGCTTCAGGTATGTCCCCAATCTGCGCGTCACGCCAAAAAAGCTCATCAAGGGCAGAACACAAGAAGAAATTCTGAACCACTCGAGCAGATGTCAATGTCTTACACTTTCTAGTACAACAGCACTAGAATGTGCTTGCTTCTCTCGTATAACTTCCTCAAGCGCTGCAGGATCCAATTGTTCATCCATAGGGACCCAATCATCTTCAAGCCGAACATCATCATCAACCTGATCACAGTGGGGGTATTTAAAAACCAACACAAAACAAGACCAAAAGTGAAGAATGCTTAAAAATACCAACAGAAATAATTTTGCGAGTCAACATATTCGTTTGTGAGCAAGTGTATCATTAAACAGCGTCCATAACATTAGGAGCACCATCATTTCATATACAAAAAAGTCTTCAAATAGAAAAATACTACATTCTTGTTTGCCAAAAACAATTGGGCCAACTTGTCGTAAAAACGTAAATCAAAACATAGCATCAAAATCACTTATTTCAATGGTTTGCTATAAGAGAATAGAGTGAAACCAGAAAAGCATCATAATATTTTTAAATTACCTCATCTTTAGGCTTTCCATCGGGAGAGGCATCTGGAATTAATTCAGCAAGCTCTGCTGGGTCTTCAAAAGGATCATCTAGTATGTATGTGTGTTTAATCCTATAAATATCATCATGTTTTAAACAAGGACCAGGAGATACGACATGATGATTTATTTATATGTGAAGAACTTGGTAAACAACAAATACAGGATCAAAAATAGAAAATTATAAAGGACCCTCATGAAATTCTGAATCTAATGTTACATAGTGCTACACAGATTTAATATGCAAACAAACGAGTGCAATTTACATAGTAGCTACTGCTAGACTATCAGTATAACCTTATATTCTTGTACGGTCGTCCTTTTTCATCCACATAGGCTTCGTTGATCCTTTCCAGTGTTTCAAGTCCTTCTGCAACCTCACCAAAAATCTGCAATGGAAATAGAAAGTATTTTTAGCTAATGTACTACAAACTGGTGGGCAGTAATGATAAAAATCACATCGCTTGTGTCAAAACACTCACAGTGTGCTTCCCATCAAGGTAATCGAGATCCTCACGCAGTGTGAAATAAAACTGTAGATTGCAAAAAGCAAGTCCTTATCAAAATGCAAATGTAACTAAATAAAATTCTGATATTAATATAAACTGAACCTGTGAGGCATTAAGATTTTCCCCTGCGCTTGCCATGGCAACAGTTCCTTTTTTTGTATGTTTCAAATCAAGATGGATCTCGTCAGTAAAAAATCGAGCCTGCTCTCCGTGAAGAAACCTATATGAAAAGGTATATATCCAGCTATGATAAGAACATACTATGGTAGAATATAACAAAAAAGACAACTGATTCAGTAAAATGAGACGATTTGTCAACATCAGAGCATCAATGTTAGGATATTCAAATAGTAATGGCTTTGAAGGCCCTACTTGTATACAGAATCACCAGCAGTCCCAGTTCCAGTTGGGTCACCAGTCTGTACAGTATAATCTTTCTGCACAGTGTGAAACAGGCAACCATTGTAGTATTTGATCCTGAAACAAATTACTACAACTGTTAACAGATCTTCATTATACTATATCCTAAAGATACAAGTAACACATACATACTTGCATAGTTTGAGAAAGTTCTTGCAAGTGAGTGGGCATCGATCTGTGTATAAATCGATGACTATATCCCCTAAGCTGGTGACCACGAGCACAGACATTTCTGATTTCACCTGTCAAATTTTCTAGAAAAAATAAATATGAAAAAAATGCTCAGAGAGTGAAACCATGAAAGCACTGGCAATATCAACTCAAACAAAAGAACCAACGACAATGCTCTTACAACAACCCGGAGACACTAACAAGCAGGCAGTCAACCAAAAGTCGCAACTTTAGGGCTATAAAGCGAAATCAGATTTAACTTTCGCAATTACTTTAAACGGATGTCGACCTTGCCGCGCCAAGCGTCGATAAAATTCACCGAGCGCCGACTTACAATAGGTTTCAGTCGCCGGAGGAGCAGCCGTCGAATCGGAACGAGTTGCAGTGCAACGCCACTTGCTCGAATCGCCGTTGATTGATGGTGTTTAGGTTTAATTGCGTCTCTTAAACGACGTAGTTTGATAGTATACAATAGTAAAACAACGTAGTTTATATCCAACCTTTTCACACTAACTGTTACGAAATTATTACGTAATTTAATCACGACTAACAGAATGCGTCGCCGATTTCGAAATCTCCTTTCCGACGAGGAAGACTTCCTAAGCTCTCACCAGCCTACTTTCCGGCCGATCGCCGGCTAAGGTACGCTCCGATGCATTTTACTTTTGATGTCTGAAATCAAGTTGTTGTTGTTGTTTGGATTCGAAACGAAGCGGAGGATTGAAACCTACAACAGTGGAGCACTTTCAGCCACAATGACCAAACCCTACGCTCTAATATGTAGGAACTGCCACATGCACAATGGTATGCAGATTATCATAGTAACATTCAATCTTTTAAATCTGTTTACATATCAGATTAAATGAGATGAGTGTTTCATGTATATGAATTTCAGATTCCTTCAATTTGTGTTCCACAACTGATCCAGGTGTTTGTTGGATGTATAGGAGTAGGACTGGCAAGGTAAGAAGATTTTCCAAATATAACTTATTATTGGCCGCACTACCATGCCCTTAATAAGTCAAAGCTATCACCTGATAGCATCTCCGAGGTCAGTTCACACAATTCGGTCCAGGTAAGGTCACAGGGAAGTAATGTTGGCAACACTCATTAGTACACTCTACACTGAGCGACCGACCCCGACAGTCAGCAACCTAATTAGCCCAATCGCTGAGACTGAGGAGGATAATGAGATCAAGAATGTAGCATCATCATTAAATGCCTGATGCTTCTGGGAACAAGCGTGTGTGAATGGTAACTAACGTTTAGCTATTCTAGATTCTGTGAGATGAGAAAGTTCAACTGTAACAGTCATGAATTTTGGCTCTGTTTTGTTGGGTACAAGTTGACGGAACCTGATAGTGGATTGTATACTGGATAGAGGATACAGGTCACGCAGCAGTCGACTGCCTCATTCCTAAACTGAAGCACATTCATCAATGAACTTCAACTAAGCAAGAAGCATAGTATCGCCTACATTTCTCTTCTGATCACATCCATCCAGATTGGGGTTAGAACTGCTATCAGCATCCAATCATCATGTGTATTTAATCATCGAGGAAGACATTGATCAAACATGTATCTTCATAAGCAAAAAATCGAGGATGGTGTTCTTGTTTCAGTACTCTGTTTGCAGTGATTTTAAAAAAAGGATAAATTGGTGTGTATATATATACTTGTAATGGGGAGCACCATGCAGTTTGAAAAGCTTCTACTTATTGGTATGCATACTCAGTTGCTAACAAATCTAAAGCAACTGTAACTTATTACATGAGTATTCTTTAAATTTGTTGTTAATGTGTCAATAGGCTCCAACAATCAGAGTTAGCGGACAGTTTCAGCGTACATTTGAAGCCACAGTTCTAGCCCATGTCTTGAGTTGTGCTTTCATGTCGTCTGATGATTTCTTCACAACCCAGTTGGATATAGATGATGAGGACCTCTGCAGTTGCCATGCTTCAGATAGATAAGGATTTTTCCTACTTTTATCAAACTTATGGTGTTCATCTTCCTCAATGTCTTCGTTTTTTACTTCTAGTTCATCGATGTTTGACATTGCCTTTTTCTTATCCTGCAGGCCAGGAAGTATGCTCAATACGCCCGGGCTCAAATCCAAAGTATCAAAATTAAATCCCAACTCTTTAAATCCTTGCACTTCTTCATACTCCAGAGCTCTTGCGGTCTTCCTCGTGTTCTTTTGGTACTTTATATATCCACTCCTCATTTCATTAATGGCATCAAGATTAAGGCTTTCTGTTCTAGAAATACTCCCTTTTCCATGTCCCTGCCACACCGGGTTTTATCAAAAAATTATACCAATAGAAGGCTGAATGTCTTTTGATAATATTGTGTAAAACTATTAAAAATGAGATGAGGTAACCTGCATTTTCCTCTATCATGAACATACTCATGATTGCGAAGGATTGGTGATATTCAAAAGTATGGTTATTCGTGTAAATGGTTAAAAAAAGTTGCATTTACCTTCGTAGGTTGCGAAGGATTTGGAGTTAGGGAAGCCTGTCTGCTCAATTTGCTAACCTTGGGAGGAACACATTCTTGACGAGATTCTTTCAGTTCCATCCCCATATAATTTGCTGGCAAAGATGGAGCTCTATTGAGACCTTGATTACCCCTCATCAGGTGTCTGTTCTTCTGTTTACTGATTTTCACATCTGTTACACTTTTGCCCGTTTCCTGTTCTGTCAAATTCTCTTGCTTGATGATCTCTGCATACACTTCACTCACTGTTGGTGTACAGTCTTGCTGTTTGGAAATCGACGAAGAAGAAGAAGAAGAGTCATCATGTTCAGATGTATCAGAGTTGGATCTTGAATACCTTGTTTTCCTTAACAACAAGTTATCAAAAAACCAACACTCTTCCAACAGGTTATAATCCACTTTGCCTTCAACTCTTTTTACATCTCCATTGACTTGCTGATGATCATCCATGTTCCTTTTTGTTATGTTTCTCTATGATGACCATGAAGAAAAACTTAGGAGAGTAGAAGAGTTTCTTGAATCTTGATACTTGTCTGTCTGTCAGCACTGTCTTATATGGAATGTAACCATTCAAAATGTTGCAGATGGCCGCAGATTGTGAGGTGTTCCATGTGCTGTTTGGTTATCATGTGCCAAATCCACATTACAATGTTTATAGTCCTAATCAATCATCACCATGCCTATTATTATCATTATCCTATCACAGTGTGCAGATGGTTAAAGAAAAAACAATGTACCGATCATCGGCGCGTACACAACACTAAACGATAATAAGTAAAATATATCATTTTCTTTTATGTAAACAGTGAATGATTCATAAGAAATCCACATTTTTTGTAAGTAGTTTTGGTTTGTTTTATTATTTGTGTAAAGCAATGATTAGATGATATTTAACAACTTTAATTATATGCTCCTATTAAGTCTTAACTAATAAAACAAGTAGTAGTTTTATAGAACCAACATGTGGTGTAGTGCATCCTTAATGGTCGGGAAAAGTCTATATCTGGCCGTTAAGTTAGTAAAATGTCAGTCGATATCTTACGCTATACATATATTGAATTTTGACTAGTTCATATAAAGATGTGGTTCTTTATAAATTATATTATGTGTCTGTATATACGTAATTATTGACGATAATGAGGTGGAATTTGAGAATTTTCTTGGCATTGCATTTATAAGGAATGTGAAGAGTTAAGTAACAGTTGGGAAATCATCTGCAGGTTTTTAGGCGTAAGGCCATGTGAAGGTCTTATATTTTGTTCCATTTCAGCAACTAAAAAATGGGCCTCCATGAGGATTTTATTAGCAGGGTATTAATGCATACTCTGCTCATCTGTCCATTCATATATACTCCATTTAATGCAGTTGGTAGCAAGCAAGATAAATGATTGTGAATGCTTTATTTAATGCAGTTGGTAGCAAGCAAGATAAATGATTGTGAATGCCTTATCTCAAGCCAGAGTTAAAACTCAAGTTCATTTTTCAAATGATTGATGATCAGGTAAGTTTTAAAGAGTGGCATTTGGCCACAAGACAAAGAAGGATCCCCACATGACACAATTACAAGAAAAAAATGACAAGAGAACAAAAATAAATGCTAGCAGATGAAACAAAACTCTTTTCATGTGATGCTAAATGTTTTATATTGTTTCTACTTGGTATGTCAGGTAGGCTTTTAGTTTTAGACACTTGCTTTTTACCTTCTCAGCCTCTGCTGAATACATTTTATGAACTAAGATACGGCCATCGAGTGTCGTACCGTATCGTGGAAATGCAGAAAATAAGATTAAGTATCCATAAGGTACATAACTTCTAGATGCCCGGTGTATTCGGATATTCGTATCCAGTATCAGTATTGTACTTCCAGAGTTCCAGCAACTGCAATTCACTAGTTATATAAAATTGCAAAGGCATAGAGGAAGAGTGTATGTTTTATTCTATAAGGAATTTCTGAGGTTTAGAACTTCTTTGGCTTGCAAATAATTTTTTCTATTCAAAGTAAGGCGTATTCGGGCAGCCTGTACGAATGCCGCCACCAATACTATTTCAGAGATGGATTGTCTTTGAATGTCTGTAACAAAATTTCTTTATCCGTTCCAGTGCTTCCTGGAGCGATGGTATGTCAACGCTGAAGACAAAGCGAAGCCAGTTCTTCAGCCCAAGCGCCGCGCCTGCACACACAAAAAACTTAATAATGTTTATAGTTTCAGACATGGACGAAGGATTTAAGTTTGAGTTTGTTCTTTAGGAATTAGTTACCTGGAACAATGATGACATTTTCTTCTTTTGCCAATTTGAAACAAAAGTCTATATCGTCAGTTATATCTTCTAGGAAGGAAATGTTCAGCTTCACCTGAATCCCAAAAAAGCTAAAGAGTGAGATAATATTCAGAGAAGGTATTTAAGGAAATGACTTGTAAGAATATTCATGTTTTCGACTTTCGTACCATTATAGCCATTGCTCCTTGTGGTTCGGTTGGACAGTGTAAACAAGGAATTTGATTCGTCATTCTGAATAGTATTTCTGCGCCGTGTTCTAGCTGACTAAGTGTTTTTCTAAAGAATGCAGCATCAGTTTGCTCAATGATCTGAGGAACTGCAGCCTAGTGCATCGAAAACATAAAATGGTAAGCAAAAAAGTAAGAAGTGAAAGGGCATAAAAATCTACCTAAGAATTTCTTGTTTCTATTTTCTTAGAAAAACCTGAAGGAATGTTGGAGGGCCTCCAAGAGTATCGCAGTACTTCCTAATGCGCTCCACAACCTGATGCATTAACGTTTATCAGCCAAGAAACATTGCACAAGAATCAGCACATAACAACAATATAAAGCTATCAGTAAAGACTAAAGAGACCTTTGGTTGTTTAAAAGTTCCACACGGATCAGTTGTGACAAGCCACCCAAGCCTCCATCCTGGCACAATCCATCTCTTTGATAAAGACCCAAGTGTAAGAACAGGCACAATTGATCCAAAAACACCCATTGGCACAAATGGAGTGCCTCCAAATGCAAGATGTCCATAAACCTCATCTGCAATCACAGGGCAGCGCAGCATCTTCGCAGTCTCCGCAATCTACAAAAAAATTAAACAAACATACTTTTTAAAACTACTGTGAAGAAAAAAATACATTCAGCAAAATTAACTACTCTAAAAACTACTAGACTTTTTATAAAAACTCACATTCTTCAAATGTTGATATGAGTAGACATTTCCACAAGGATTTCCCGGGTTGATAATAACAATTCCAACCGTATTTTGATCAGCGAGCGAGCGTATGTCATCAAGATCAGCCTCCCAACTATGATCAGGAAGAAGATTATAATGCCGAATTTCCAAGTTCCTAAATGTAGCAGTGAGCTCATAAATGGGAAAACCAGGCCTTGGGAGCAATATATTCGCACCAGGCCGTGCCAATATCGTCAATGCAACGTCTATTGCTTGTGTGCAACCGGATGTCACATAAACATCATCCACACTCAAATTATATGGAAGATCTTTCCCCAAGTGCTCCGCAATAGCCCTACAATTCAATTCAGTTCAATTCAATTCAGTTCAATTCAATTCAATAAGAACAAAGTTCGAGAGTGTAATTACTTTCGGGTTTGCGGAAGGCCGACGGTGGGAGCATATCCATTGAATCTACCGGACTGAAGCGCGGCCGCAACGGCTAGCTCAGCTTGTGGACTTGTCTTGAAACAAGAGTAAACAGATGGGTCTCCCATTCCTAGAGAAATCACTCTCTTCTTCTCTTCATTTTCAACCATTGACATCATCAAACTGATTATACCCTTTATTGTAATCCTTGCACCAACTGCTTCTCGGTGCTCCATTTCTCTATACAAATCTGTACCCCGAAAACAAGACTAACGCTTTTTTGGAGTTCTGGTTTCTATTGAGATTGAACTCACGGACAGGACAGGGTGAGGGATTAAGCACAACCACACGTTTGAGAGCAGAGCATTAGGCTTGCATGAACAACGTTTGTTGTTTGGATTCTTGTTTTCAAAATGAACTTAATCTGCACATCGATGGGTTTGATTTATAGGGGTGTGGTTCGTGCTTGTTTGTCCGGATCGATTGCGGAATCCAATGCGTACACTTGTTGTCCACTTGAACAAGTTTAGGTCTAAATGTGTTGGAACAGAACACTATTAATTAATGTTATGATATTTTGTTGTAGGTTTTAACATTTAGCTCTAAGGTTTGAAAGTCTTAACATCGTCTTAAGTTCGTGTGGACTAAGGTCGTTTCTATCTTAAGATCAGCCCTAAAAAAACGTCCTAAAGACTAATATTCGAACATGAAACATAGCAATCTAAGTTCAGTCCTATACACGAACCACAATCTAAATTCTGTAAGAGTAAAGTTGAATAAGGAAGAATAAATATATGTGAGATCGTATGTATGATCTCGATCGTTGATTATTAATAATTCAACGAATGAGATTTTATTCCAAATAAAACCGTCAAACTCAACCGCTGGATTTTTTGAAAATTCAACCGCTCATTTAATAATAATCAACTTTAATCTCAACCATCAGATTATCAAAATCAACATCGAAATCAACAGCTCATTTAATTCTATAAAAATACTCGAAATTTGATTTTAGAGTTATAATTTCTTTATTGATTATATAATAATTTAGAAAACTTAATCAATTATTATAAAAGAATCAATGAAGATTTAGGACCGATTTAGAGCTTTTTAGGATCTTAGAAATAAAGCAAAACTCAATCCAACCAGATCCTAATATACAAATGGACACGAAAAAGTACGTCGGTCCTACCTTACACCTCATATGTTTAGCATTTTGTTGCATCTGTTGAGGTTTTGATTTGGATTTGGACGCCACTTTGACATCATGTGTTCCTCTTATCTCTCATCAACTGCAGTCTTTTGTTACGATAGAGAAACCCTATTTATTTAACACGTACATGAGCCTCCATGGTTGAATTCAAATATAAAGACATTTACGAACGTGTCCACTCGACAACTTCATAACTATCCACATGTCCTCACGTCAGCACCATCAGTTAGTATCACCTTTCTGCTTCCCCAACTCCCTTTGTCCACTTCCTCCCACTGAAGCTACCCTTGCGTGTACTCTTCTCTACATTTAACTCTACCTTAAGCTGTTTGTAACATCATCGTTTTCAGCTTCTAAGAAAAAATGTCATCTGACCAAATCAACAAGGTATATGCCTTTAACTCTGCTTTATTTTCACTCATTGATTGCTAAATTGGGTTTTTATATATTCAGGAGAAGAAGCATTCCACAGCTACAAAATCATCAAGAAATGTGACGTATGGGTATCATTTGGTAGAGGGTCAGTCATGTCATGTTATGGAGGATTATCTTGTGTCACAATTTAAGAGAGTTGGAGAAAATGAGCTTGGTTTGTTTGCAATTTTTGATGGACATGTTAGCCATCTTGTTCCTGGATATCTTCAGTCTCATTTGTTTGATAACATAATCAGTGAGGTACGTATGCAAAACAATGTAATTTTAATAAAAAGATTAGCCAAAAATTGACATAGGTAAATACAAAAAAACGTCAAAACAATGTAGTTTTGCCTCGTGAAATATATGCGTATATGTATATATATGAAGAGGTTGTATCATATGGAACCCTCTTTTCATGGATCCATGGATCCCCTTTGCAGCCATTGATTGCATTTTCTGTTTGCATTTTGGACGCATCAGATTGTGCCACGTGTTTGCATTTTTGAAATGCACACGTGAGTTGCACATGACAAATGCACACGTGAGTTGCACATGCTCATTAATGCGCTGACACAATCTGGTGCGTCCAAAATGCAAACAGAAAATGCAATCAACGGCTGCAAAGAGGGATCCATGGATCCATGAAAAGGGGGTTCCACATGAGCCAATCTCTATATATGAAATGTATCATGTGTATTCATCTATTTTGGGAGACTCTTGAACTTCATTTTGTATTCGTGTTGATTGTATTTGATTGCACCATGTCATTGCACTTGTCATATGCATGTCACATGCAAAACATGTGAAATTCACATACCTCATTAATGTGTTGGTATAATCTGGTGCATTGAAAATATACGATTAACGAATTTAAAGTGGAGTTCACGAGTCCACCAAAATAGAGGATCCATATGATACAATCCTTAAATATATATATTTGTTGCAACATAATAAAAAGCATGAAAATATAGAAAAGTTTTCATTAAGGTGTAACATTTTTTGCTAGCCTGATTTCTGGACTGACCCCATGAATGCTGTAAGAAAAGCCTACCGCGAGACAGACATGAAAATTTTAGAGCAGGCTAATAGGGAGTTGAGCAAGGGAGGCTCGACGGCCGTGACAGCCATTTTAATAAATCGCGAGAAGTTGGTAGTAGGAAATATTGGAGATTCCAGAGCTGTTATTTGTTCTAAGGGAAAAGCAAGACAAATGTCTGTAGATCATGATGCAAGTTCAGGGAGGAAAGAAGTCGAGGATAAAGGAGGCTTTGTTTTGAGTTATCCGGGTATACATGATTTATTCGAGTTTGTGGTATTTTTGGATGCAGCTAAAAGAGTTCCGAAAGGACTTTTTCAAAAATGTGTAATTGTGTGTAGGTGATGTGCCGCGTGTGGATGGTGAATTAGCTATGACGAGGGCTTTCGGTGATCGGGGTTTGAAGATGCATCTAAGTTCAGAGCCAAATGTGACTATTGAGATGATAAGTGATGATACAGAGTTTGTTATTCTAGCAAGTGACGGAATATGGCAGGTTTGGTCCACAATACTTGTTAGTTTTGATTTCTAACATGAGAAAGCTATGGATTTTTTTGCCTAAAATGACAGGTGATGTCGAACCAAGAGGCTGTCGACTCCATCAAGCACATAACAGATGCGAAAGCAGCGGCAAAGCACCTTATAGATGAGGCACTAGCAAAGAAAAGCACAGATGATATCTCATGCATTGTTATTAGGTTCCCATGAACTTCTTAGAGCATATATGCGCAATGTTGTAATCTTGTCAGTCTTTTGGTCTCTGTGGTCTCTCCTCCCAGAGGTCAATGGTTCAAGTCATTTCAGTATATTTTCGTGAGTGTGGATCTGTTCAGTTCTTGAGCGACTAATAAATATTTTATCTAATTATTTGCTAGTAATAAAATAAATTTAATCAATGAAATTCCATCACCTTTGGAGCAAACAAGAGTAGTCTATTTAAAGCATGAGAAGTAAACTTCCTAGCAAACAAATGACACACATGACTCTGAATCCCATTGTACTCACAACTACTCCCAAATCTCAATTTTTGTAGGAACTCAGGCGTGACGAACGGCCTCATAAACTTCCCAGGATGAGCCCCGCCCTTTGACCAGTCAACCCAAGTCAAACTCCTCCCAGCATTTCTCTCCTTAAAGAGTATATTCGCCAATGTTGGCAAGTAATGCTCATCTGCGTAACATGACTTGCGCTTACAGAATCTTTGAAATGCAGGGAAGTATGTTTTATCAGACACAACTTGGACAGCTAAGTAACGATCCATTTCAAACCACTGAGACCCTTTTCGCCATTGGCGGATAGTAATGAGTGGTTTCAGAAGGGAATTGTAGCGTCCACGGCCTGTTTTTTTCCGGGAGTCATAGACTTCAATGTAGGATGATTTTGTTGAGTTGATGAGGTAAGAGTAGACTGTGGAAAAGTTGAACAGAGGAATGCAGGAGTCTGAGAGAAGGACGAAACGTTGGTTGGACGTGTCGAGGAGTGCACTGGCTAGTAGTCTGCGTTCTGCTTCGATCATGTTCACATTGCCCCATTTCACTATCTAAAAACACCCAGAGGAAAATCTGTGAAAATATTGCCAAAGTTTCACATTTCCTTAAAAATGAAAGAGCGGACTACTTCAAGGGGTTCGAAGAGATAAGTTGATTACCTTACTTGGTATCCTCCGGCCATAGAACACGGATTCCTTGGAGCGCAACGGTAGGTGATTGGTCGGATGAGAATGTACATACACAGAGTACATACCCTCCTTACCCTTGAAGAACATTTCCCATAATGGTGCCAATGGCAATGTATTCCTAGTCAAGAACATAAAAGCCACCTTGGGAACCACACCTTGTGTAACATTATGTACATTGTATGGAAATTTGGAAACCGTGTGCAACAATTCCTTGTCATCCATTTGATGGACGTATAACAAGGATTGACTTAGGGATGTCCAATGGGCCGGGCCGGGCCGGCCCTAGCCCTAAATCGTAAGGCCCGAGCCCGGCCCGGCCCTAAATATTCGGGTTTTTTTAAAAATTTCGGGCCGGGTCGGGCCGGGCCTCATTAAAATCGTAAGGCCCACGGGCTTTTCTAGGCCCTTTGACTTTAGGGTTTGACCGGGCTTTGACCGGGATTTGACCGGGCTTTGACCGAACCCAATTTCAATTTTAATTCGTTTTTAAATTTTAATTAATTTGAAATACATATTTTAAACCAATTTAGTTATAAATATTTTTATAACAATAGTTTTAAATAATGTGTTCAACGAATAGTCTATATTTTGAATTTACTTGTAATATAACGAACTTAAACAATATTATATGCGTTTAGAATAGATATAAAATGTTTGTATATTGTTGTAAGTTCTTGTGATGTTATATAAATGATATAAATATCATATACTTTAAATTTGAAAATAATATATTTATTTAAATATTATTTTTTTTGATCGGGCTTTTTCGGGCCTTGGATCGGGCCGGGCTTTTCGGGCTTTTCGGGCTTCGGAATTCAAGCCCTAGCCCGGCCCGGAGCTTTCGGGCTCGGGCTTTTTTCGGCCTTGGGTGCGGGCCGGGCCGGGCTTGGACCGGGCCGAGCCTTAGAGCTTTTTTAGGGCTTTAGGGCTTTCGGGCCCGATGGACATCCCTAGATTGACTCTTCGGCTTCCACGTGGAAGGAGATAGAGATGGTGATGGAGATGGGGATGGATTTGGAGGTGGGGTGTGGTTGTTATTGTTGATGACATGTTTTGTCGTGACATTGTCGGGGTTTGGTGGTTGTGGTTGTCGGAGACAGAATGGGGAATGTACTGAGGAGGTGAGGAAGATGAATATGGTGGTGGTGAGGAAGAGGAATGAGAAGATGGATATGTGGTGGCGGCGAAGGTGGTAGAAGATGGTTGTGAATGGTTGTGGTGGTGTGGTTGCATTGTTCATGGCTGCCTGATTTGTGTTATTGACGGTGGCGAGTGATTTATCTAAAATGTTGTGTTTCAAATTTCATTTGCTTTTTGTTCACATTGTTTTTCTATTTAGGAAAGTAATTTTGATTTTAGCATACGATTTATATTGAAAACATGAGTAATAGCATTGAATTTAAGGTCAACTGTAAATTAAAATTAATTTTACGAAATGGAATTGACGCAGAATCGAATTTCAACGGCTGCGATTGAGCGAATGATTTGATCGACAGTCGAAGAAATTCAAGGTCGAAACCGCGGTGGGCTTGGGCTGTATGCGTATATTTAATTGTTTAGACAAGTGCATGTTGATGAAACTTATAATGGGCCGAGTGGCATTAAAGATGTTCGAGTGAAAAGTTACATAATGAAACAAGCATTAGGGTTGTCATCACTGAACATTGTAGTGTATGGATCCTCATATTTGGTGATCAAATCCCCGGTTGAGGTATGGCTCTCAACTTTCCGAACGTACCCGGCCGGAGCTTTCTTGTCATAAGTTCCAGCAATATATGGGTGTGCTACTAAATTGTAAGGCACATAAGGCCATATTTCACAATGCTTTCCTGTTAATTTGGCTTTCTTTAGCACCTTGCTTGGCTCTAGGTACCCTGTTACACTCA
Organism: Sedum album; assembly: GCA_006409495.1. Taxonomy (NCBI): domain Eukaryota; kingdom Viridiplantae; phylum Streptophyta; class Magnoliopsida; order Saxifragales; family Crassulaceae; genus Sedum; species Sedum album. The sequence goes on from QZGG01000698.1 coordinate 55,094, forward strand.
CCTTCTGTTGCTTCCTGTTGATCTCTACTGACTTCACTCCTGCATGTCATTAAAAGAATTCATGGATTGAAATCGAATAGATTTTAGATGGATGAAAAGACTAGTGTATGTAAGTAGGCATATGTACCTTTAAGTGAAGAGAGTGCTTTCTTGACCTTGAGTTCACATCCATCACAATCCATCCTGACCTTAAGATGGACTGTTTGCAACTGCTTCATCTTCTTGGACTTCTGTCCACTGCTTACCATGTCGGATAAATACTCTAGCGTCCCACTGACCCCCATCTTAACTTTCGAAATGAAACTAGAGAGATAATGGAATGGAACCGTGTGTTTCTTTGAATGAACTCTTCTCAATATCTCACTAGCAGTGCCTTTGGTAAATGGTGTGTGCACCCTAGCGATGGTTAGTGGGTTTTATATACAGTGGTAGAAAAAGCAGAGGAGAAATAAGGTGGTGTGTGGGGCTGGTTAGTGAGCAGAAGTAAAGCTGGCAATGCAAACAAGAGATTAATAAAGATTAATTACTGGACTATTAGCTTTCTGGTAGTTGTTAATGATTGGTGTTTGTTGAAAACTTTAAATGTGTATAATGTATCATTGTATTGATTGAGAATATAAAGAGCTAATTATTCGTTAATATCAACTCAATAAACCAGAAATGAAGCAATCATTGTATAATAATTAGCTGCATGTACTCAGACATTTTCATTAGGTGTGTGTCCGAGAATGAGGTGTCTATTAGGTTGAACAAAAAGACAGTACAATTTGATCAATATTGTTGACACGCACATAAGTTTACACTATACGTAATTGCATGCATGTCTTTTGTACGTAAGAAGATTCAAAACATATGAATTGAATACTCGGAATGTCTGAGGTTCAAAGACAGCAAGGGAGACCTTTTACCTTTTTGGGTATTTTTTGTGTGTGTGCAGTCTTTATGTATGCATTTCAAAGTACTGTTTTTATAAAGGAGCTAAGCTAGCTGTTAGCCATTTGAATAGGATTAGTAGGTAAGTAGGTAGCTAGCTCTAGCTAGCGTTGATTATTAGAGCTAATCTAATATGAGAACAGCGTATTTAGGTGTCCACTAAAGAAAAGAAACAACGCATTAAGGGAAAGTGTATGGAACATTCAATCTGAGCGTCCCCGACACAAAACAAACAGGTGCAGCCGCGCAGGCCTTCAGTATATTTTGGGATACAGAAACATTAGTCTAATAGTCTGAGATGGTGAGTTGCCTCCTCTTTCACACTAATTTGATGCTACATGAGATCAAGCTAACTAGAAGATGGCCATGCATGAAAATAAGCTTCTAAACTAACAACTAACAATTAACAACCAGCAATAGCAGCAGCAGCATATGCAACCTTGAACAGATGCACATTGAGAGTCATCAATTCAGTAGCTGGGGAACACCACAGACTAACTATTACTACTAGAAGCAATGAGTGAACTAACAAAAATATAGGCGTGTAGGGGAAATCTCAAGAACACAAAATCCAAACACAACATGCTGATGTCGGAAGCCATATCATTATCATATCAGATAATCATACTCTATGAAAAAGGTGGATGACTACTTAGGAGGGACTCACAATTCACTATCATTCAGATCAACAATAAGGTCCTTTTTCTAAAAACACTCCTTCAAAGCTTCCCCTGTTTTTAATCGGTTTGGGTGGGGCAGACACCCCTCCTCTCGGAGAGGAGGTCAGTCTTCCTCCGCCCAAGGTAGAGTAGCTTTTCCTTTTCGTCGTATTGTTTTTTCCTTTCAATAATGGAGGCTTGCCTCTCACCTTTGCTCTAGCTTCGGCTAGCTTTCCTCTAGCCGTGTGCTAGCTCTTCCTCAAGCCTTGGTGCTTGTTTCCTGCTCCCGTTTTCGGGAATGGTTGTGTGGTGGTGGTCCGAGGGCGGTCTGCCGTGGATCTTGGTGTCCGGTCACTGGTTGAGGGCGCCACTTGCGAGATGCAAGATTTGGTCATCAATCCAAACCTCGGTGCGGCCTGGTGGTGATTGCACATCAGATGGGGTGGCGGAGATGCGCGTCGGAGGGGTTTGGGCATCAGACGGCGACGGGAGGGCAGATCGATTCCGGGATGGCCGGATCTACGGAGCGCAGGTGTCGTGGAGTGCGCGGCGTGGTGGCTGGAGGCTTGGAGGCGCGAGATTGGGGAATCGGAGGCGTGGCGATGGACGGCGGCATGAGATGGGTCGGCGGAGGGAGGTCGGAGGGTGGCGTGAGGACGGACGGAGTGAGGGTGGACGGCGGCGGCGTGAGAAGTTGGTTGGCGGCGTGAGAAGGGTGGTGCTAGGGTTCCCTGATTTCTGGGCTGGGCCTTGTGGGCTGATGGGCCTGCTAGGCTGGTTTTTGTGTCCCCTGCCTGGACTCTGATGTTGGTGTCCTCTGCCTGTGCTCTGATGTTGGTGTCCCCTGCCAGGGTTCTGATGTTGGTGTCCCCTGTCTGGGCCGTGTTGTTTGTGATCCCTGCCTTTGTTTTTCCTGATTTCTGGGTCGTGATGCCCTCTCGGTTTATGTCCTGGGTGCTGAGTGTCTTCATATGTCCGATGGGGTATGGACTTTGGTGAGTTCGTTGGGATGGCGCCGATCATGGCCTGCTTCACAAACTGCATTTACGAGACTTTCTCGACGTAGAGTTGTCTTAGAATTGTTCCTTCGTTTATGTTTCATTTGCACGGCTTGTAATATCTATTTCTATAAAATATTCTCACCTTGAATCAAAAAAAAAAGATCAACAATAAGGTCATTTAGTTTACAAAAATACAAACAAAGCTAGTTTCGTCCTGCGGAAACCTTAACACATGCCAGTCCGTCCACACAAATTGATTTCCTGAACATATGTTTGTATATATGAATGTCCTGCAACATAGGCAACAACACTATACACGCTTGCAAATTTATAACAAAAAAGCATTCCAATAAGTAGTAACCTCGAATAAACAAGAAAGAATTTGATGATAAATTCTATGTATGACTTTTTTTCACCTTGGTGCTCCACTGTTAGTTACCACCATCACCTTCTTCAAGGCCTTCGCTGCCTGCTTCTACTGCTTGGGTTGCTGTTGGACCATTTGACCACTGGAACTCTATTTCCAGATTTCGTGGCGGTCCACTCTTGCTTGCTGGTAAAAGAGTGTATTCCCCAGTAACAGTTCCTAACATCACCACGCGATCAATCTGGATTGTCACTTTTCCGAACGAGCTCTGCACACCACAAAATTCCAACAGTTAGTTTCACAGGCTGCTCTTTTTTTCAAATACACCTACATACTATTAGGAACTATACAAGATGGATAAGAAATTAGCAGTGCTGATTTGTTGGTATAGTGTTTACTACCTTTCCTATTTTGCTCTTGTTTTTGCAAGATATGTGTAGCTTCTGGCCCTTTGGAGGGCTCTCAAAGTTCCACGAAAAGCTCTCTTCCCACTCCGGATTTGGACCAGTTGATACAACCTGTGACACACGAATAATAGTTCAGAAACATAATGCATGGATATCATAATCAGCAACTATTTGTCACTAAACATTCTGCACAAAAGTCAGATGTTAGAAAATGACAATGCATTATTGTTGTTGCTAAACCTTAGTTTGCCTTGGTGGGTTATTGCCGAGAGTTAGCTTACAAAACACGCTGGGATTTCCTACTGATTGCTTCATGTTGTTGCCACGTTTAATTGTCACCACTAATGTCCCGGGCAAACACTGTAAAAGAAAGTCCGCCTTCTCCTGGAACCGCGGTGGAGCAGACTGGATCAAGTACTGTAACAACGGAATTGCATCTGCTGCAGCTATGGACTGAGCTCTAGAGACTTCTGCTGGGCACGCAGACCAAGCTTGTCTAAGAAGGTACAGTGCATCAAGGGCTGCCTCTTGAGTAGCCTCGTTCCCAGTTTTTAGGGAAGTAACTAGATGTGGGATGCTGAGAGTGGCAGGCTCAGTAGCTCTTAATCGCGGGAAGTTGCTAAACAAGGCATTTAAAGCTTTCAAGTATTCCTCGTGAACAGCTCCTGTCTCCCATAAGTCCTTTTCAATAGCAGCTGAAAGTGAAGAGGAAATGACCAATTAAGATTGCAGGCAAGACATAAGGAACTTGCAACTCAAGAAAAAAAAGATGAATTAGCAACACTAAATATATGAAAAAACTAATATTCTTGGGAACAAATAAGTAAAAAGGTTTCCAATGAGTCTACAAAAGAAAGAACTTACCAGTCATAGCTCTGACAGTTTCACTAGAAGCATACTCCTGAATTGTATGATTAGAAAACAGAAGCTTGATGAACATGGCAGCTTGGACAGATGTTTCCGTAGCACTATTGCCAACAATATCCAGCACAACCTGGACACCACTGGCTTCCGCAACTGCTCGTTTATTTGATCGGCTGTGCATCACAAGATTTTGTAATGCACATATAGCTACCACTTTCATCTCTTCTGTCGGCTGATCTTCAAGCACATTCACTAAAGCACGGCATGCAGAAACAGCATCAGAGGACCTAGCAAGAGCCTCATTCTGAAATATGTCGCCAAGAGCGAGAGTTGCTAGCAGTCTTGCTTGCTGGGCTTGGGTTTGTGGGTCCAACAAGTATTGAGATAATGGTACTATAGCGGTCCTTGTAGCTTTAGAGTCCCTAATCTTCACATTGTTCAACAAGACCTCAAGTAGTCTAGCAGCTGTTTCCTCGCATTGATGGCTTCTCAAAAGTTCCAATAAAGCCTCTATTGCACCGCACTCAGCCATTGCTTCAGCGCTAGTTCCATCATCAGTTTCCAACACTAGAAGAGCATTCAGTGCTCCTGTCACAGTGCTTTCCAAACCAGAACGCAACAACATCACCAGGACGGCAATTGGTACTTCCAAATAAAATTCAGAACTGAACTGCAGAATGTTAGCCAGTACAGCAGCAGCGGATTCCCACAAGGCATGGGGAAGAGATGGATCAGCTTGCAATATGACTTTCGATATCTCACTTACTCCTCCCTCTTTAGCAATTTCATTTGGCCATATTAGTGCAATACCAACAAGAGCTTTCACAGCTCTTTGCTGCAGTATGTGGATTCCAGAACTAAGAACTCTTACCAGAGGCCCAATAACGTGTGATGTGACTGGATCCTTCTGGAGATGCTCTTCTTGAAGTAGATGTGAGAGAAGCTCAGCTGCCAACTGTTGTACAGCTGGCGCTTGAGAATCTAGCAATGGGATGAGAGGTTCAACAGCATCTTGGGGCGACAGGGTATGTTCAGCACGACATTGAGCATGCTCCAAAATATTTACTAGTACTTGCAGCGTACTGTGCTGCCCATCGGGTCCGAATTCCGATTGAGTGAGCAAGGAGAAAAGGGGTTCAACTGCTTTTGCTGCAGATGAACCTTTGGCAATGGTAGCATTATTCGTCAAAATGCGGAGTAACTCTGCAAATGCAGCAGACAAGAAACCCGGTGCTTCATGAAGCACTTCAAGAACAGCTTCGATAACACCGGCTTTCACCATTTCCAACTTGCAGGTTGGTCTGTCTTTCCCCAATTTTACAAGAGCTCTGCATATGGCTTCTTGTAGCATGTAATTTTTCCCATAAAGAAGACCGACAAGAGGAATAACGGCACCATGTGCTGCTACTAGCTCTGACAGCTGCTCATCATCCAAGAGTTTATCTAAAGCGCGAACGACTGAATACTGTGTAGGGCTGGTTTCAGATACAAGAAGTGATACTAAAGGCTCAACACACCGTGCCGCAGCCACAGAGGACCTGATTCTTGTGTTGCCAAAAAGAACACAGCAAAGTTCTGCAGCATCTCCCTTCAATTCTGCCGAGCAATTTGAGAGGAGGATCTTACAGAGTACATCAACGGCGACTATTTCAATTTCAGCAACCGCTAGAATCCGTGATGGATTCTCACTCAGCCTAACTAAAGCAGCAATGGCAGCATGTTGCTCTCTCTCCAATCCCGTGTTGAGAAGCTCGACCAGTGGCTGAATAGCTTGCCGTGCACTTTCTGCATTTCTGATATGGTCAGCTGTAAAAAGACTTTCAAGTGCTTTAGCGGCACTGAATCTGGCTCTTCTCCCCCTAACCGTAACACGGCGACAAGCTGACTAATGGCACCAAAGGCAGATTCATGCCGTCTTATTTCAGCACTATTAAACAACATACCAAGGAGATCCGTGGCAGCTTCCTCAGTTGCGTCTTGAGGGCCAAGAGATAGATATTTGGTTAACGCTTCTAGAGCTCCTGCTTCAGCCATGACAACCATGTTGGTCGGACAATCTTTGGCAAGTTGCTTAAGATGCCCAAGTGCCAAAAATGGAGCACCAGGTCGATCTGGAATAGGCTTTAGTAAATCAACGAGGGCAGGTATAGATTTTCGTGAAGTTGAACCGACTCTTATATCATCAACACGAAATAATCTCTCAAGAGCCATTTGTTCAGGATATCGTGGCAACGTGAACTCTTCGGACAACTCCAGAAGATCATGTATATCTGAGTCAGCACAGCCTAACAAGGGTATAAGGCCACCGGCAGCTCCAGAATTTGCGACAGACAACAAAGTCCCTCGACTGCCGTTACAAACTAAACTGGCGATTGCCTGAGCAGCAAAATACCGATTTGCTGATTCCTCTGACCTCAACAAATTTGTAAGCAATGGTATGGTTTTCGTGGTTGCATTAGCCCTGGTTATATCTCTATCTTGAAATAGGATAGCCAATAGTAAAGCACAAACCCAGATGCCATTATTTTCTTCGAAATCTCCCTGCACATCACCACAAAGCAAAAACTTTAAAGGATATCGTGGAGAGCTGGAAGAACTGAATAAGACAATGCAAGATACTTAAGCCAGAAACGAATTCAGTTTTAATAAATACTCCTAGCTTCTTTACCCGAAGGCTCTATTCCTGCATTCATATCATTGACAGATGTGAAACTATATATTTTTATAAAAAAGTTCTTTACCTGAGAAAAGTGGAAATAAGTTTGGCAAATCTTGTCTGAGAGGATATCAACCGCACCAGCCTCCATAACAGCAGCTTTACAATTTTCATCATGGCAAGCCAAAATACATAAGAGCCATGTAGCAGCACTGGAACCACTAATAATGGATATGGATGTGCTTTTAGTAGCTTCCTCATCCCTTTTTTCTTCGGCAGCATGCCTGCTAATGCTAATTGCCTCCACACTATTGACACCTTGGACTCCCAAAGTTGAGGATGGAATAGAGCTAAGCATAGAAACAAGAGACGCCACTAGGTGGGTACTTGAATTGGCTTGGTGCAGGACTCCAACTACTCCCTGATGGCTAATTTTTGCGGCACAAATAAGAAGTGCAGTACCTCCAACTTTAACCACTGAGTTAGTTGAGTTAATCACCCTTCTAGCAATGGCCAAAATACATCCAGGAGAATCTACAATTATACCGCCAAGCACGTCTGGTTGATCCCGACAGAGGCGGGACAAAATTTCAATAGCTTTATCTTGCAATGCAGGGGCCGCATCTGAGATTGATAGAACTATAGGTGACATGCTCATTGGGGATTCTGCCAAGACAGCCCATGCAGGTTTCATATCATCTACATTTCTGTCAGATCTTGAAAGAAAAGCCAGTGCATCGAGGGCCTCAGATACAGCAGCTGATCCCCCGCTGGAAGATTCTAGGAAAGAAACTAACGCGAGAAATGTTCCTGTTGAATTTATGCAATCTGTCAGTGGACTATCAAGCTTTCGGGACTTCAGCAATCGAGCAATAGCAGCAGCCGCATGAGTCTTCCCTGTTTGTCCACCATCTCGTAAGATCCTTGTTGCAGGCAAGATAATATCTTCAGCAGTGACTTTAAGTGAAATCTCAGTTTCCAGAAGAAGATTTGCCAACGCACATATTGCCTGCTCCGCAACCTCCAGGACTGGAGACTTCGCAAGCACAAGTAATGGTGCAAGAGCCTCCTTCCCAATAGCAGCCACGTCACGGTTCTCCTTTATAGAGAGGAAGATTGCAGCAAGGCAACTTGAGGCCTCCACTAAGATTTTCTGGGATTCGGAGTTCAAAAGCTTCATGGTCGCGTTGAGAGTTTTTACAGACGTGCCACTTTCTCGCAAATCCTTTCTAATGTTAAATATTCCAGCTAAAGCAGATGCTGATTTTGCCTGTGTCTCTTCTCTACCAGAACTCAATATTTTAATCATTGTTTCAATTGCATCATTTGCAGCACTTCCAACATGCAATATATCGTTAAGGGAAACCACTGAGAGCATGCTTTTTAGAGCATCCAAAACATGTACTTTAGATTCCGGAAGATCACTTGTTAGCAAAGCAGTGAGTTGACTTATAGTTGCCGTGTCGGACTTATGTATCAAGTGGTTCAATGTTTTTGCAGCTATATCTTTCCCATTCAAGCTTCCATTTTTTAGTAGCCATAGCAGAGCAGGAACAGCATCAGCACTTTCCACGCATGCCCGTATATCTTCACTGTGGTTACACAAGTTGCCAAGAATTATAGCAGAATCTTCTTTGGCTTTTGCAGACCCTGTTTCCAGAATTTGCACAAGCGGAGGAATGCCACCAGCAGCAGTGATTGACCATATACTTTCATCATTTTCATAAGATAACAAGCAAAGTAAAGCAACCGCGCATTCCTGTTGCTGTTCTGAAGAAAGTCCAAGTAGAGAAATTAACAGCTGGACCCCCTCTCGGCCTTGAAGAGCTTGCCAGAGACTGCCCTCGTCATTGCATAGGACTAGAAGAGATCGTATGAGCTCTTCCTGAACTTCCCCAGTAGCCATTGTGATAAGACCAACGAGCAACCTTTTAGCATCCGAATTTTCAAGTTTGTTGGCTAGTACAGAGTTTCCATACAAACTAGCCAGCGCTTCAATTGTACGTTCCAGCACAAGGAAAGGCAATTGAGGCTTGAACTGCTTGATTAGCGTCTGCTCAACATTTATCGGATCTGATGCTCTAGTAGCCTCAGCATTTGTGTCATATATCATAAGAGCTGAAGCTAACGCTCCTAGTGTGTCAGCAACCTGAACCTGTGAAGTACATGATTCAATGCTCTGGCCAAGGCTTGAAATGACATACGATAAACCTCCTGAAATATTTGCAAGAGCACACATTGCATTCTCCTGTAAGGCTTGCGCATGCTCACCCTGCATGTATTCCTTTGAAGGTGCTATAGTAGCGTTTATCAATGCAGGAATTCCATTGGCGCTAGCTATGTCATGTCTAGCATCTTTACACTGAGCAGAAAGGGATTTAAGAGCACCCGCAGCTTCAGCTCTAACAGATGCCTCGTTGCCAGGTCCTAAGAGACCAAGTAACTGTTTAGTTGTCTCTGCAGCCAAAATCTTTGAACAGACAGATGCATCTTCCATCATCATGCATGCAAGAAGAAAGCAGACATTTGCTTGAGTACTTGCTTGTCCGGTCGTAAGCAATTTTACTAATATATCCACTCCACCAACTTGAACGGTAGCTGGCCAAAATCCATCGGTGCTACTAGACAAATTTCTCAATGCACCTGTAAGTAAACTATCCACCAAGTTGCCAGCCTTGCGCCCAATTTTTAGCTGTTCCCAAAGAACAGGCACAACTCCTTCAGTAGAGAAAATTTTTGATCCAACATAATCCTTAGCTCCACCTTGAGATACAGCATAAATAGTTTTTGCTGCAGCAATTTGACCTTCGGTAGAATTGGACTTCAAAAGACTGAGTAAAGGGGAATGCAACCACCAAGCAATACTTTAACTCTCAGCTCATTCTCTTTGCAAAGAGAACCTAAAACCGTAGCTGCTTGTAATTTAACTCCAAGTGATCCCGAGCGAAGAAGTGAAACTAACACAGGAACTGCCTGCGAATGAGATCCAACTGCACTAAAGGCATTTTCACGTGTGTCAATGAGTTCCAACAACTGCTTCAGTAAATTTTCTTTTTCTTGTGCTGTTGAGGAATGCTGCCGCAACTGCTCAATGCATTGGGCCACACTTGCCAATGTTCCATCCGGGTCTTCCATGCCACTACTAGTTCGTTCCCTGTAAGCAAATGTCATGTGAGATACTTATGCACATATGGATCCCATTTATTTTGTATTGTATACCAAATATCACATTTAAACACGTATCTAGATACATATACTATTATGTTTATATCTGCAGTGTATATTCTGCAAAGATACATTTTAATATTAGAAGTACCTTTCAAGTTCCAGTATCCAAATGTTAGAGTGAAACTAGAGTTCTTTAAGAGTCTTAGTGCAATATACATGTGGTTCATTTTAAACTCATACGAGACAAATTCATTAATGAACTAAATTCAAGTTATGTTTTAACATGAGGGAGTAATGTGAATCATTAGTAGTCGTCAGATGAACATTAACCAACCTTGAACTGATCTTAGTAGTAACAAGGGATTGTGGAGGCTCTAAACCATTAAGTTTTGAATCTCCATTTCTTTCCTGCAACCGTAAATATGTAAGGCAAGAACTTGTCAACAAATGTGGACAAACCCAGGTAGAACCATGAATAGTTACCCTTTAACTTAATGCTAAAGTTGAAAAACAGTGAAAATAAATGTTTGCAAAAACCCTTCATCAGAAGGCTTGCCTCAATTCATGCGAGTATCGGACTGTGTTCAATTAAAAACCATTCACAACAAGCTTCAGGACTATATATTCTAACGCGAGTCTCTGAATTCTCATAATACCAGTCAACTTTACAACCCCATTAAAACAAATATTACTTGAACCAGAATCAGTCCAACAGCATGTACCAATTCATTTCCCAGACTGCTGCCATTCCTCCAGCCCAAAGTTGCAGCATGGTTAAAAATTATCTAATCGAGAATTGAGCTCTCAGGTACTCAGATCTGGCACCAACACTCTGTCAGCAAAGAATCAAAAGAACCTGCATATCAAAACTGACAGTATATCAGCATCAAACTGGATCCAACACATGTATTCAATAACAATGAAACAACTCATCAAGTAGCAGCCATATCAATTAGTTATACTAAATCAAATCAGAATTGTAAACAAGACAAATGAGACAACACCAGATCGGAGGAGTAACACATCACTACAAAAACGACTGGACTGCGAGAGTAGCACATCACTGCAATTCACTGAAGTCGGGAATCCGCAGTCCACAATTTGAGAGTGTAATGTAGAGAATATGAAATGAGACGAAACGCACGAACCTTGAATCGTCGAGTGTGGATCTGAGGAGGCGCCGGACAGCATCGGAGAGGAGGAAGGAGACGAATGAGAGAAAATGATGGGGTCACACTGATTTATTAATTTCAACTTCTTCCTTTTTATTTTTTCAGATAAAATAGGGATTTAGGGAATCAAATTGTTGTTACGGAGCGAGTTGAAGATGTATGCGCCACCGACAATTTTTAGACGGCGCTGTACTTCTCGGCTCGGCTTCATTGAGCGATTTGTGAAATATTGTACTCCTCCGTCCCAATGTTTTGTCCACTTTCTATTTCAGATGTCTCCTTAATTTGTCCATTATCATTCAATATCAACCACATATTCTATTTTTTTACTAATATATTTATGAACCATTTAATCTCCACCATACAATTTATACTCTCTTTCTATTTTAATAACCGTGCAATTTTTACTTTTGGATAAATAAATAGGGACGGAAGGAGTACAAATAATTTGCTGCTATGGAAATGAATAAGCCGAGCCGAGATGTGTTACTGGTTGGGACTGATATTCGTTAATTTTAATACGCATAATAATGTAATAATGTAGAATATTAAATTAATATTTAGGATTGACGTAAATTGATTGATGAACCGTCAGTTGGTGTTGCTGAGTTTACAGGCTAACGTGCTAATTATCAAAAAGAAACAGCTCAATGCCCCACTGGCAATTTACAAACATCATCTGCTTCCACCATTTTTAGTTGTCTTTAGCTGCTAGCTCTCACTTCCCCTTCTGACACCAACCATTTTCTTTATCTTTTTAGACAAAAAACATTTGATATAAGGAAAAGTAAATTTTGATAACCACTTGCACAAAAATTGATGCGTTTATGACAATCAGGGAACTAACTGACAGGAATTAGTTTACTGGAATCAATCAACTGACTGATAAAAGGAGTAAATACTAGTAATCTACCCAGAGGCTTCAGTTACTGTGCGGTTACATGGAAGTTCAAATGAGGCTAATTGAAGTGGCGTATGACTGAAGCAGGGTGAGTGCTTTTTCTGTGGTAGCTCTATTCCTTGCCCTATTGATCCAGGCATTGACTACTTCTGCAGCTCGAGTCCCTTTCAAACTTTTTTAAAGCATCTGCTGCCTCAAATCAGTTTCCCCTCAGCTAAGTAGTTATCCACTATGCTGATTACAGATTCTACACCCCCACCAAAGCTTACTGTCTCCTTGACCTATAAATGTAAAGAGTATTGTATGACCTATATAAAAGATTTTTAAATGAAAGAACAAGAGTAAAGGACGTGTGAATTACCTTGAGGGACGAGGCAACATGAGCTAAAGACTGTGCTTTTGAAAACCATTATGTTAAGCTGAAAAGCCGTAATGTTACTCAGAGGTCATCGAACTATGAAAAAAAGGTAGAAAATGAGCATGTTGAACAGAGAACGAAACAGCCAGCACCGTGTATGCATGTGGAAAACCATGGTTTCGAAGTGTATTACAATGTATATAGCATCCTTTGAACGAGCGAAAAATGCCATACATGAGGCATTTATCTACATGCGTATACATATACAGTTAACTTCCCAGTAAACTAAATTAAGTATGAGAAAAGTGGAAACAGGGTCTTAGTAGTCAAATGGAACTGAAGAGCGGAGTGCATTGTAATTTTATTTCTAAACAGTATTAGTGTGACCAGCTCATGACAAAGTACATTAGTTAGCAAATGTAAATGTGGTAAACAATTTAGGAAGTATCATAATCCTCCACATTTGTCAAATGAACAAGACTATAACATCTACAGGAAGTTGAGCAATTTCTTTAGTGTTTTGTAAAGCATAAATAAGAATTTAATTACGAGGGCATCACTCAAATAGAAAAGTGCACAGAGCTTACATGAAGATTTGCTACAGCCATTTTCTCTTTTGCCCTGCCTTCTAATTGGGAATTACAGCAGCTATTTCTACTTTAGCTAGCTCGTGAACTTTATTCAACTCTTTCTCTGCTTCCTTTTTCCTTCACAACTCAAGAATTTATATCAAACTATTGTTAGATAGCTTAAAAACTGTGTATTCATATGGATTGCAAAAGAAGATGTGCATTATCTTTGAGTTTTACCTTACGTTTTTCCTCCACTTTCTCTTGAAGTGACTTCAAGGCAGCAACTTGTCTCTCTTTGTTAAGTTCCTGCAAATCTCAAATGTGATCAGCTAGTTTAAAAGCCAACATTGGTACTCAACAATATCTCTAGATGACATAGATCTATTTGGCAATCATGCAGCAGCAGTCACAAATAAATCATTCCAAACAATACACTATGCCAGGGGCACTTAAAATGCCACAAATGTTTACTGCGAAAAATTTTCATGATCCCAATCTGATAATATCAAATCCCACTGAAGGATGCTAAAAGCCTAAAATGATTCAATAATGTGACGACGTGTGTCAGAAGACATATGATGGCAATAAGAACACAGGTTTAAGATCAGAGCAACATAGCGTCCCAGCTCCAAACTTATATCAAATAGAGTTGATAACCCACATGGTTGCATGCAGAGCCTAGAGAAAATGTAAGTTAAATACCAACAGTTAAACATCAGATAGCTAAAAAATTCCAAAATAGAACTAAAAAATCCAGACGCATGCAGCCCAAATATCATCAAATACATGACTAAAACCCTAACTAACTGATCAACAGCACCTTCAGACTTCCATCTGTCGAATCATTCATATTTAATAAGTGTCAGAACTCAGAACTCCATATGACGGTTTGCAAACTAAGCAGGAAGAAAATTCGTGCCGCGAGATGCAGTTTAATCATACCTTCCCAGCATTTTCCGTGACCAATTGAGTCGGACGTAACATGAAGGAGCTCAAATTGGCGAGAAGGTTGTGCGCGAAGACGATGCATCAATCCGATTATCCGACGCGACGAGAGAAGACCGTCAAACTCGTTGGTTTGTTTTCGATGCGGAATTCGATCGGACCAGATTCCGCTGGCCCGACCCGATTATTGGTTTATATTAAATTGAACCAACCGGACAAGTCTCATTACATTATAACGGAAAAGTTTCAAATGAGACACTTAAACAATTGTAAGACGGTAAGACTTTATCTCATTCGTTCATTTTCTCAATCTATTGGATGAAATTTGAAGACAATATTATCAACCGCTCGTGTTTTGTGCTAATTAAAGTAAAAAAAGCTGCAATCGGACCATGAGCATCGAATTTAACACGTGGTATCGGCCAATATGTCAACCGTTAATTTATAATAATTTAACAGATGAAATTTATAAAAAAACTTCAACTTCTGACCACCACGTATCATGTGTTTTGTAAATACAATCGTCAAATTTATTAAAAATTAATTTTAACATCAAAATTCAAATTATCAAAATCAAGCCGATTTCACAAAAATTAAACATTTCTTTAGTCAACCGAAGGCTAAAATACTTAATCAAGGTAGAAATAGAGAGTACATTGCAATTGGCTTAAGAGCGTCCACAACCGAAGTTGGCCTAATCGCCCAAATCCAAATCCCCAATTTGCAGCGGACTTATCGAAGTTCGAAACCCACCTACGTCATCTCATTTCCCCTATTCCCCATTTCATAATTTTCATTACATGGACTCTGCCAACACCGCTCTCCTCGCATTCTCCGATCCTTAACCTTCTCAATTCCTTCTTGTTTCCGAGCCCCCCAAGATTCAATCTTTTTCAGTTTTCTTTGAAGGGGGTATGGCGTCTCCATCTGGGCTTTTCTCCACCACTCTTCCTAACAGATTTCAGCCGCGTCTTCGGATTTATCGATCTGGGTCTGATTCAATCGTTACTAGGGTTTTCTGCTCAGCTGATACTAATGCTACACGGCCAAGGTGAACTTGTGGTTTGTGTACTGCTGTTATCTTTGAGCACTTTCAGTTTTGAATTGCGTGTTTGAATCTGATTAGATAGTAAATTTTCCAACTATATGAGATTTGAAAGATTATGATTCTTCATTCGCATATGAATCTTTTATTTTCAAGCCCGTGTAATGATCTTTGGAATTGTCCTCTAAATGGTACAGTGTAATGCCGCGGTCACTGTCTCAGAGTCTTGAATTTTCTTGTGTTAATATCTATCATTGTTACATACTTACATGTATGCAAAGCTAACATTTAGGGGATTTTTTAAATCCTAGTTCTTTTTGCAAGAAATTGAGTAATGTTGCAATGTCGTCGTACTTTTTTGTGTTTCTCTGGCTAATTGTTTATGAGTCACACAGAGTTCACACACGGTAAAATGGTAACTATCAAAATATGGATATGGTAGTCCTCGCAAACAGCTTATGACCTCTGGAGAAAAGAAGCTTTATGTTCCACTGATAAGTTCTTATACTCCAGTGAATAGGTTCTATAAGATTCTTCTTGGACTTTCCATGTTTTTATGTGTTAACTCTAATGTCTACGAGGAGCCGAAGAAAGATAATAATTTAACATCTAGGAGGATAATAATTTTTGTCTGGTTAAACCGAGCTTATTAGACATTAGCATTTGATCTATTACATGGCCATCTTGTTCATTATTATACAGTTCAGCATGCTTCAGAAACCGTATTAAACTTCAGGGCTTACATCCGCTTAAATGTAGCATTTGTGGGTGTAAACTCCAGGGGCTAACATCTGGCTTCTCTGATTATGTGTAGGTTCATCAGTCAAGGTTGCAAGCTAGTTGGAAGTGGCTCAGCTGTACCCAGTCTAAAAATATCTAACGATGATCTTTCAAAGATTGTTGAAACCAATGATGAGTGGATAGCTGTTCGTACTGGCATTCGCAATCGACGCGTAATAGCAGGTCAGTTTAGAAGCATCGCGTAGTAAACTAGTTACCCCAAGTCTTACATACGGAGTATATTTCTTTTCTATCTCCTTTTTAAGTTTTAGCCTGTATCTGTATACACTTTAATTCCTGCTCATAAAAATTAATCTGTACAATTATTTTACAGGAAAGGACTCGTTGACAGGTTTGGCTGTTGAGGCTGCGCGCAAAGCTCTTGAAATGGCACAAGTGCATCCTGATGAAGTGGATCTTGTGTTGATGTGCACTTCTACTCCAGAGGATCTTTTCGGTGGTGCTCCTCAGGTAAAAAGAGATATACCACAGAATTATATTCCGGGATTTAAGATTTGTGAACCTGAGGTTTTCTTAGTATAATATTAGTAAAATACCTTCAACAACCTTCAGGCTATTGAAACTGATAAATTCATTAGTGTCATTTGCTCTCTTCTAATTTTGCTTGCTTTTCTTTATGATATTGAGTTCTTATGTATTCTTTTATTTTAATGCCAGGTCCAAAAGGCGCTTGGCTGCAAAAACAATCCTTTAGCTTACGACATAACTGCTGCATGTAGTGGATTCGTTTTGGGTCTAGTTTCAGCTGCTTGCCACATTAGAGGTTGTTCTGAGTGGGATGTCAAATACTTTAATACTTGCATCCATTGCAACAGAATTTGACCCAGTTATGCTTCATTTGTAAATGCAGGAGGAGGTTTTAAGAACGTTTTAGTAATCGGAGCTGATGCTCTTTCTCGCTATGTTGACTGGACTGACAGAGGGACATGCATTCTGTTCGGGGACGCTGCAGGTGCTGTATTAGTCCAGGTATAACATTCTTTTACTATAGCATTTGCTTGCAAATGGGAAACAAACTCTGACCAGTGCTGACTGATTTTCCAAACCTTTTGGAATTATTTTTAGGCATGTGATACTGAAGAAGATGGTTTATTTGGCTTTGATGTGCATAGTGACGGTGAAGGTCAAAGGTATATTATATATCTCTTATTAGCCACCTAGTAAAATTAGAGTTTCATTTGTACATTCGGATAATATTTGACTCTGTGTGGCAGACACTTGAATGCGTCAATCACAGGGGATGCCAAGGATCATACTGCAGATTTGGACAATCCAGAGCCAAAGTTCCCACCTAGTCCTTCCTCTTACTCGTGCATTCAAATGAATGGTAAAGAAGTATTTCGCTTTGCTTGTCGTGTTGTGCCTCCCTCAATCGAGGCCTCACTCAAAAACGCTGGCCTAGACAGCTCGCAAATAGATTGGTTACTTCTGCATCAGGTTATGATATGTTGAGATTTAAACTTCCTAGATCCTCGATTTATGACAAGATCACTTTACAAGTACATTTTGTGATTAATCACAGGCAAATCAGAGGATCCTAGATGCAGTTGCCAACCGTCTAAACTTCCCATCAGAACAAGTCATCTCAAACCTAGCCAACTATGGCAACACCAGTGCCGCATCAATACCCTTGGCCTTAGATGAAGCTGTCCGCAGCGGCAAGGTGAAGTCAGGCCACACCATTGCGGCTGCTGGTTTTGGTGCAGGTCTGACATGGGGTTCTGCCATTATCAGATGGGGTTAAGAAGCCGATTTAGTTCATCACATTGGTTCATTTCATATCGTTTCTGCTGCTGACCTTGGAAGTTTTGCAGAAGATTTATCCAAGACATTCCTCTGTTGTGACTCTTCATTTTATTGGCTAGTGATACTTTTGTAGGGCTGTGCCCTTGTTATGGGATTCATATATCCAATTTCAAGCCATGTTGTGCTCCTGTAAAACAAATCTTAGAAGTTCCAAATTGTCAACTTTTTCCGGAGGTAATGGGCTCTCGGCTTCGGCCCATATTTTCATTGAATATGAAATGCAAAAGTACTTGTGCATCTTAGAGGTTTGAAGTCACATTTTATTTTTCTATTTTACCTTTTCTATGTTTCTGAAATACATTTTATATGTTTCAATTACTCTTGGGAGTGTTGGTGTTACCGGTTAGGTGTGAAAATAAAGCTAACTTTGCTTCTCATGTATCTTTATCTTGAGCGGAGTCTGTCTAATTTTTGAACGATATAAAAAGTTTTTTATAAAATATAAATATTTATACCTCCTTACACAGTAAAATTAACAAGAAAATTATCTTAATTTTCAAATCCAAATCTGTGGGAGTTGGACTGATGGTTATATTTTACAATACTATTAAAACCAAGCTAATGATAATGACTAGTAACTAATTAACTTCTTGTTGATAGTGACTAGCCAACTATAAAGCTTTTATTAGTGTGTGATACATGGACTTTTTTGTGCTTGATTATGTTATATTTCATCTGTCCTCATTTATTTGTTCAAAAATATATATTTCATGGCTTTAAAAAATGAAAAAATGTGTGCTTATAAATTAGTTACTTAGATAAATATGAATAAAAATAAAATTCATGTTCAAAGATAATTAAAAGTGAACAAATATTAAAGACAGGAAAAAATGGACGAACATTAATGAAAGAGGGATCAGTACAATATTTCTTTTTCAAGTATACTTTCCACGAAGGTTAGTGACAGACTCATCCATCATTTATGATTTGGACTTTAGAGAATCTTTATAATTTATTGTCACGGATTTGATTTAGTCAGAAACAAACGAACTCCCAAGGGACATGTTCCTAGTATTGAATATTTCATAATATTATAAATATTTCCATTAAGATTAAAAAATCTCTTGACTTAAAGAGATTCTGATTTTAGAATAATTCAAGATTAAGATAATGAGATTCTTTGGGTATTATTTATATTAATTTCAGATCTGAAACTACTATGTATGTGAGAATTTGAAAAGAATCAGAAAGGTGGAAAGTCACTATCGAGAAAGGTGTTGAAAGTGGAAAGACAGGTCAGATTGACATGTCAATGATTGGTTAATGACTAGATCATGTTTGGATGCATCAGACATATAAATAATGTTTCTTTTTATTTCCATTTTGTTTTGTACTCCCTCCGTCCCGTTTTGTTGTCTAAAAGCACAAAATGCACGGTAATTAAGGTAGAAAGAAAGTATAAAAATGTGTGGTTGAGAATAAATGATTAATCCCCATATGACAAGTCGATTTGTGGTCATGTGTTAGTAAAATGTATTTTTGTAAAATTTAATTCTTCCTACTTATAGTGTTTGTCCATTTTTATTATTTTATACCTCATAAATAATAAAAAACGAATATATATATTATGGAACAAATAAAATATAAATTTAAATAATATTTTTAAAATTCTAATATGTCGACCAAAAAATAAAACGAGGGACCAAATGGGCAAACACTCGGTACATGACACGAACAACAAGGACAACCTCCGAATTAGAGAGATTCTCTTGTGACGAGGAACGCGCGGCGCCCTCAACTGAAATGGGCCAGGTGACACGTGGCCACTCGAGACCACACCCTACGCTGACTCTTTTCGTAAAATTTACACGTGGACGTTATTGACATTTGACGTCAATGTGCGTGTATCAATCATATTCCATAAATGCCCCTCCCCTGCTTTTCCCACTCCATTTTATAAAATCAAATATTTTTTGTTCGATTTTTGAATGGATAATTATTGAAATGGCAACAAAAATCACTACTAATTTTAGGCCAAAAATATCACACCCATCTAATTCCCAAATGAGTATAATTGTGATTTTAATAAAGGCATAAAATCCTAACATATTTTTTGAGCATCAAAATTACATTGTTTTTTAAGTATCTATATAAAAGAATTATTTAAATAATAAAATTAGAATGTAAATAATCAAATACCATTCTGAACGAGAGTAACCAACCGCAACGCGGATTGCCTTGTTTGTCACGTCTTATAGTCTGTAGAGATTTAGCTATAAATACACAACGCGATTCCACTTCCGTTCTTCTCTCTCTTCTCCTCCCGTTAAACTTCGCTCCCAATTAGTTTCTAGGGTTTCTATTTTGTCACCAATTAATTCATCGGCGCTCCAATCGCATAAGCTCAGGTCAGTTCATAATTTCGTTTTTCAAATTTCGTATCATTTCTTTCGTCTACTGATTAATTGTGTACTTTATCTTGAATCCATTTCATGCTTTGTATCTTTAACTGCTTTTGATTTTAAGTCTGCTGATAATGACCAGATTTTACTGTTAAATTTTTAAAGCTATGTTTGAGAATATGGAATGGTGTTTGATTTATCTGGAAGTAGAAAGTAACATAAGTTCGATTCAAAATTTCCGATTGGCGAGGTTAATTAATCTGTTTGAGTTTTGCATCCAAAATTTCTACAATCAAAGCGTAATGTAGGGAAAATGATTTGATTACTAGTCTTGTTTCGAAATTGGCGAAGCACATTATTAGTATCATGGAATTTGTTCCACCAGAGAGCTAATATTCCATGTATGGAAATTTTCACAGTCAAATTTGTTTCACCGACTTGCTATGAGTTACATTTTCAAGATTCGGAATTTCTTTTATATATAAAAATTTCCTGCTTGTGGCTTGTAAAGAAACATTAAAAAATAGCTGAGACCCCTTTTTAGGAATCAGGTAGCAACCGCTTGGTATCATTCGTTAAACTATGTGTTAGCTAAGGTGGTTGCAGTGTTATAATAACTCGCTACCTTTATTCAACTAAATGTAAACTCAGATCCATCTAGATTCCATGTGGTAGATTCATAAGAGCTTAATTTTCGCCACTGCTGCCTTAACTGAAACATTTGTAATGCTACCATACTGTCACTATACGTAACTATTACTCTAAGTTATGGGTTTGAGGATTTATTGTTTACATGTGTCATTTATATTTTCTACTGGTAGCATTTCCATCTTACTTGTAGCCGTTTTTGTTCTTGCTCGATGTAGATCCAAATCCACCCAACCTTGATAATTTTATTTGGTTTCCTCCGCTAATAAATTAGTATCATGGAATTTACTAAAATCCTGATCATGTCTCTCTGTGCTGAAAATTTTAAATGAGGACACCTGAATCCATTTATGGAAGTTTTTTAGTCTAATTGGTTTCACTGATAGGATCTGAGTTAGTACCTTTGTAAGATTCAGACTGAAGTTCTTAATAAACTTTCTGGTTGTGGGCATGTAAAGAACTAAATATTTGTGACACATAACTTGGAAAGTGTCAACTGGCAACCGGTGGGTGGCATTCATTAAACTATGTGTTAGTTAAGGTAGTTGTAGTGTTATTTCACTAATAACCTCCTTCAGTCTTGATTCCATATGGGAGATTCATAAATGCTTACTTTTCTTACCACTGCTGCCTTAACTGAAGCATGCGCTATGCTCTGTGACCCTGCCATTACTATACATAACTGATACTCAAGTTATGGGGTTATGTGTCATACATATGTAGTTTACATATTTTACTGGTAGCAGTTCCGTTATACTTCTAGCTCGATGTAGATCTAAGCAACCTCCAAACTAAAGAAAGAAATCGGTACTCATGACCTCAATTTAAGTTGTTTACATATTTTAGGAAAATATTAGGTTCACGACACTGATCCTTTGGATAATAAGACTGGAGTTAATGCTGGCCCTTTAAATGCACAGTAATTTTGGCGATGGGAAGGTAATCTGAACTTTTCACAACTTCCACCTTCTCCGATCGTTCCTCTTTTGGCTAATCGATGATCTGTCTTTCAGAATCACCAGTGTCTAGGAATTCCATGCTGGATGGACTGTTTCCCTAATAGCAGTGACAAGATAACTTTGAAGAGGTGGTTTTTTATCGATAAAAGAGTCGGGTGACCAAGCAAGATAAATTGTGTGTTCCTTTTATATAGGCGTCTTTTATTTTATCTTTCACCATTAAATTATATGGTTCCAACTTCCAATGGATTTCAAATCAAGCCACTCTGCTCCGATCCTTTCTGACCCAACACCAGTTAATAAGCCTAGAACTGGTGTTCATTCTGGTTCCAGTGGAACAAGTTTCTCATCTGGTATGTTTATAAGCATTCCAAGAAAAAAGGATGGAGTATATGATGATGTTCGCTCCAATGGATGGCTGGATGCTATGCAATCATCATCCCCTCCTCGTAAGAAATTATTTAAGAATTTGAACTCTGAAGCCGTTTTTGCAGACGATACTGTTGACCATGCTTACATTTCATGGATGGTAAGATATACATTTCTCGTACCATGAATGATTTGCTTTACCCTTGGAAACTTGGACAAGTTTTATTCTTGACTGTTTTTTGTGCTCAGCTCAAGTATCCATCAGCCATAAACTCGATTGAGCGAGTTACACGTGCTGCTAAAACTAAGAAAATCGTTATGTTTTTGGACTATGACGGGACACTTTCTCCTATTGTTGACGATCCTGACCGAGCCTTCATGTCAGATGATGTAAGTGAGGAAAATTTATTGTGAGTTTCATATCTTATGAAAGATATGTGATCTTAGAGAAATTTATGTTTTGCCAGATGCGCTCCGCTGTGAAAAGTGTTTCTAAGTATTTCCCAACCGCAATTATCAGCGGGAGACGCCGGGATCAGGTATCTGATTATAATTCATGTGTTCCTTGTGGTGCATAAGACTATTCTGATCTCAATTTATTGTATCATTAAATAGGTTTCTAAGCTAGTAGGATTGACAGAACTTTACTATGCTGGTAGTCATGGGATGGACATTATGGAACCAGTTAGACATGGAGAAGCTAATGACCTTCTAAATGGTAGTAGCTCAACTGACAAACAAGTAAGAAGCTGCGGCAGACAGCTACTTTATTTGTGGGTTCAATTCTTATAATAACTATGCCATAATAATTTTTCCGTGTCAGAACGAAGAAGTTAAAAAATTTCAACCTGCTAGGGAATTCATACCTATGATCGACGAGGTAATTTAATCAGAGCCCCTAATGTGAGCAAAAAAACAAGCTTCTAACAGTTGGAAATATGGTAACTGAAGCCAAATTTTTGCACAGGTTTTTAGAACCCTCGTCGAGTGCACTAAAGATATTGATGGTGTGAAGGTTGAGAACAACAAATTTTGTGCCTCTGTACATTACCGCAATGTGGATGTGAAGGTATAATTTTTGGGTTTCATACGAATGCTATGAAATTTTAGTTAAGACTGCTTTATTGTGAATCACTTGCATGTTTTCCTTCCAGGATTGGCCAATCATTGCACAAAGTGTTCATGATGTTTTGAAGGGATATCCTCGTTTGCGTCTGACTCATGGGCGGAAGGTACATGTCCTGATCATATTATATCTTCTCCCTGTACCAAATTCTTACAACTATAATTGCAACAAGAACTGTACAATTTTTGAATACAACATTGCGCGATAAATCTGCATCTACACCTTGTGGCTGAGTTAAAAATTGACTTGTCAGCTACGATGGGTTCCACAGGTTTTAGAAGTCCGCCCAATGATTGACTGGAATAAAGGCAAAGCAGTTCAACATCTACTTGATTCTCTTGGTAAGCAAACTCCCAAGGAGTTCTTTTGTAAGACATATCTCATTAACAGGCTGGTCTGGTAAAGAGTCTTACTTTTGATACTCAGGGCTAAGTGGTAGGGATGATGTGCTACCGATATACATTGGAGATGACCGCACCGATGAAGATGCATTTAAGGTAAAGTTACAGTTATGCACACACAGTTTCTGATTCTTTGTCTTTGTTCTTTCCTGGAAATATCATGTCTTTATAGACAAGCATAATCATATATTAGAGATACTAAAGATAAAATAAAAGGCTAAGATATACGAGCTGAATAAATAATCAAAATCATTATGTACGATGTGGGGATTGAACAGGTTTTGAGGGAAGGGAAGCAAGGTTTTGGAATCCTGGTATCTCCTGTCCCAAAAGAAACACAAGCACTCTACTCTCTAAAGGACCCTAAGGAGGTATATGTTTGAACCTACAGCAAAAGATTCAGTTGCTCTTGTTGCGTAACATGTAGGCTTATGTATAAGTGACTTGATATTATTCTGTCTTTCTGGTTTGCTTGCTAACGACAGGTGATGAAGTTCCTGATGTCATTGGTAAAGTGGAAGGAGCAAAGAATGACGAGTGAGGGCATTGTGGCTGCTTACACAACTGATGTTCCTATCAGAAAAAATTAATTCAGAATTGGATTAGTTAGCATAAGTGACAGGCTCTCGAGGACTAGGAGGGTATACTTATACACAACTATATATATTAAGAATATAATGGGAGGTGAGGCCGTGGGAACTGCTGCCTACTCATCTGGATGCACATACAACTGTGTCTAGCTGCTTGTCTGCAAGCGGCTTTTGCCTAAACGTATATGTATCAGACTTTGATTGTAACTATTTAGCGTTCCTTATAATGGTTGGATTACTATGCAGTGCTGCTGCCAAACATAGTACTAGCTTTTTTTGTCCTTGTAAAACATTTATATTTTGTCTGGAAAGAGGCCATGAGGGCACAAACAGCCACTACAGCATAAGTGTTCTCCTATACGCCTTTCTGTGTTCTCTAATAGCAATGTTCCCAAATGTGCGGTCACATTTCATCCATCAGAATTTGAATGATTCAGTTACTTCTCTTCATGGAAATTACTTACCTAATATATTTCGGGTTGGTATTATGTGAAGTTGAATTAAGCTTTCAAAAGCATTAAAATCAAGACAAAATGCAGATAAAAACATTATCAATAATATCATTTAAGGTAAAGCAAAAACTTGTTTTGTTTGAATCAAAAGACAAATGATAAGTAAACATAACTTAAAATTTTCTCCATGGAAAAAGAAAACAGCTTCCCATGGTATCAAGAAAGAAAACATCAAGAACAACTCGAAGCAGTTTGTCCGCTTTGGCTGCATCAGGTACCATAGCTTGAAACTCGTAGCATAATGTCCCACGACCTTTGTTCCAGTCACTTAATGCTGCAGTATTCTCAGACATAATAAGTAAGATTAAAATTCTAACCCGGCCGGTGCACGAAAAAGAAATACTGTATACATTTTACTATGGCATAATATACTGAATACTTGCCTGAGGTTCAGCAGATTTGGGTTCCTCAACCTTAATGTTGTCGTCACCTGCACAGGAAGCAATTTAGTTGAGTTGAATCCAACCGATGTGGAGCTGTAACAAGGAGTTTGATACTTTTTTAGGATGTTTGTTGAATACCTCCATCCTCTGGAAGATCAGATGTCCATAGAGTAAGATTGTCTCTTAGAAGCTGCATTATGAGAGTGCTGTCCTTGTATGATTCCTCACTTAAACTGTCCAAGTCCGCAATTGCTTCGTCAAAAGCTTGTTTAGCCAAATGACATGCCCTGGTAGAAATAATAGCCAAAGAGAATCATATTACAATTCCTATTCCAGTTAAGAGTGTTCATACGCATACATTGAACTGTTGGGAATAAGAAGCTGAAAAAATAGGTACCGACCGTTCCGGTGAGTTCATAATCTCATAGTAAAACACAGAAAAGTTTAGAGCAAGGCCAAGGCGGATCGGATGAGTTGATGGGAGATCAGTGTTTGCAGTGGCAGAAGCAGCCTAAGAGCATCACAAGACACATAAATATCCGGCTTCATCTCGCGAGAACACGCTTTCGAAAGCATAAGCTAAGCTCAGCTGACTCATTTATTTGAAATCTACAGAATTTTTGGAGAATTGAGTAATGTACAAAAATGAAATAAGAGAAACAGACCTCATAAGCCTTGAGTGACTGTTCTGCAGCTTCCTTCTTATCCTGATCACTCTTAAACTCAGCAAGATACCGATAGTAGTCGCCTTTCCTGAAACATTTAAGCAAAACAAGTCGTTAGATGCCCAAAAATAATTTACATCGAACTTTTTTAGTAATAAAACTTACATTTTGTAGTAGAAAACCGTAGCCTCTCCATTTTTAGAAGATGGAATAAGGTTCTGATCGATGATACTCAAAATATCATTACAAATATTTGTCAACTCCTCCTCGACCTTTTGTCGATACTCTTTGATTAACTTGACATTGTTCTCATTTCCCTTAGTTTCCTCCTTTTGTTCAATGGAAGACATGATCCGCCACGAAGCTCTTCTAGCTCCGATCACATTTTTGTACCCGACGGATAAAAGGTTCCTTTCCTCCACAGTCAGTTCCAAATCGAGTTTCGCCAGATTCTTCATGCTCTCAACCATTTCTACAAATATCATGAAAAATTAAATATTTTGTACTTATGATATCATTTTAACTCGCTGTAACGCGAAACACGCTGGGTTGAATCAGAACACAGAATATGATGTAACATGCGTAGATAAAAATGAATGTGTATAGGAAATGAAGATAGGTTTGAGTTACCTTCGTAACGTTCGGCCTGTTCGGAGAGCTTGGCGTGGTAGACATGAGTTTCACGTTCCTTTTCGGTGGACATTGTGGGAGAGAGTTTGGATTGGGATTGTGTGAATGAATGATGGATGAGTTTGAGTGAAGAAGAGGAAAAGGGATGAGGAAAAAGGATGGAGAAAAATGAGGGATGGAAAGAAAGGTGGTGCGAAAAGAGAGGGCAGAGTGAGAGTGAGCGATGAGTGCGGACTCGGACGACTCGATCTTAACCGTCCGATTCCTTCTCTTCATGTGATGGACGGAGATTATATTATATATAATTAAAAACCCAAAGTATCAGCGTCATGGGGATGTAGCTCAAATGGTAGAGCGCTCGCTTTGCATGCGAGAGGTACAGGGTTCGATCCCCTGCATCTCCATTTAGTTTTGCGTATCCTCGCACGACAGTGTGTAGCATCTGCTTCCTCTTTGATGGACCTCCCACAGTCCCACATTGTGATCATCACACAAGCACAAACCTTGGCGGATCCCAATTTCCAAACCCTACCAAATCTCCCAACCATGCATGCAACTCTCCTCACACACTTCCACTACAACAACAAAAAGTACTTGAAATAAACACCAATTCAATAGCAAGATTTGTGTTAATGTTTCACATATTCTTCCCAAAACCAAATAAAGATAGGATTTTTATGATATTTTGACAAAATATTTCACAAAATAAAAAGTGGGGTATTCATCATTTTGATGATATTGATGATGGGTTGATTCAATATTAAGAAAATGAAGCATTCAATATATTTATGGAGGGATATAATGACACAAAAGGAATGGAATTTCAATGGGTCTGGCCTTCCTTATTTTTAGTGGGTCTTGAGATCTGTAGTACAGATTACTCTTTTTCTCTGCCAAAACCTGTCCACATCCCAGAAGAAGCAGCACAGCAACAACAACAACTTCCATCTTCCTCGCAACAACATGTTCATGCTCCATCTGAATCATCTATCATCTCATGAGCAGTTGATTCAACATAGCCAATAAGCAAAAGCAGCTCCTTTCTTGTGATCTGTTTCAAACTTGAATTTAAAAACCTCTCCTTTTTAGTTTCTTTTTCAGTTTTTTCTTAAAAAAATCTTTTTTTCTTGTAGAATTAGTTTACCGGATTCAAGCTACTTTTCTGGATCAAGGTCCTGTAAATTTGGGCTGTTGGCTCAATCTGAAATTTTTCATGGTCATCTAAAATTAATGATAAAGTTTGAGTCTTTTTGAGGTTAACTGTGTGGTTTGTTTGATTCTTTGATATGGGGTTGTCCGTCTGACTGAGGAGAGAGTAATGAAGAGGTTGAGCAAGGGCAAGAGACGTTCTGCTTGTGTTACTGAGCATATTTATGAACCTGAGGATGAAGAAATCACAACCCAGAAAGTAAAGTTTGCATCTTTATATGAAGAAGATGATGATGCTGTTGTAGTGGAAGATGAACAAGAAGAAGATGGATGTGCCTTGAGGCAAAAACATAGAAAGATATGGAGGATTTCAAGCATAAAAAATGGTGCCAACAATCAATACCAGCAGCCGAAGCAGCAAGAGAGGTTTGTGTGCAGCAAATGTGGGAAAGGGTTTCAGTCATTGAAAGCAAAGTGTGGACACATGGCTAGTCATTCAGTGAAGGAGAAGGCTCCAAGCAGAAATCTTGTTGCTAAGCAAAAACTAGCAATGGATGATAGTTTGTCTGATACTGAATCAGGAGCCCAGCTGCTGACTAGGAGGTCAAGAAGAACCAGGTACAAGAAGCAGAAGTCTCTATCTGTTGTTGGTTCTAAGGCTAAGGTTGTTGAAGTGGACACGAATTGTTCATCTGAGGATTCTGTAGTTGATCAGGAAAAAGAGGAGGTTGCGATCAGCTTGATGATGTTGTCAAGAGATTCGGCTAATTGGGGCGGGTTAAATTCAGTTGGGGATTCGTCTGATAACACTTCCACTGTGCTAGAAAACAGAACAGTTAGTACTAAACTTGCACAGAAGGATAGTTTGAGCACTGGGTATGGAGCTGACGGTGATTCAAAGAAATTTGCAAGTAAAAAGGTTACAGCTTTAGGTGATCCGGAATCATTGTTTGTAAGAAATTTCAGGATAAGTCATTTCGACAAGGAGTCAAAAACTGAGCCACATTTGAGTCTGAATAAGCTCAGAAGAGTGATGAATGCAGGTATGATCAGAGGTGGGGAAGGATACAATCAAACAGTGAGGCCTAAGATGGACTTATATTTGAAGAAGAGCGCACTGGTCGAGCCTTACATCACTGGATATAATGCGGGATATCAATACTCAAATTCTGAAGTGTACCACAATGCTCTCATCAACTACCAGTCTCACCAGGATTTCAATGCCAGTGTAGATAGTCACAGGATCTTCACGACTGCATCTGCATATGGGAGTGGTGAGAACAGCTTTGAGACTGATGCATCTCTCGAAATGTGTAAGGGAAAAGGGTTACTCAATCATAACTTGAGCAATGTGGGTGACAAATGGATAAAAGGCAAACATGAGTGTCCAGTGTGTTTCAAGGTATTCAGATCAGGACAAGCGCTAGGCGGTCACAGGAGGGTACATATATTTGATGGGTCGGATGAAATAAGAAGTGATGAAATCTCCGCAAGCTATAAACTAAAGGGGACTCAAGTGCATGACTCCATTGATCTGAATCTTCCAGCTCCTATGGAGGATGATGAAGCAAGTGAGTTGATGGGGAGCTACCGCTGAGTCCAAGCAGTCCATCAGGGCATGACATGTCTATGTTCAAGTCCATTTCAATTTCTTGTTCCACAGTTACCAGCTTCGACCAGGTACCTAACTATTATAAAGACCCCCATAAGTCTTAAGTTTCATTCGAAACTTTTCCCATTTGATCTGAAAACGTCTATAGATTCAATGAACATATCATAAAGCTTGTGCTGATCATTTGAGCAGAGATTCTTGAAATGTGGTAGCTGAAGTGTCTATAGTTACTTAGCTCATTGAAGTAGAAACTATCAATCAGCATTGGAATATTGTTTCTTCAAAACTTTTCTTACTTTAGAATGGTGCATAAATGATTGAAGACTTGCTTGTCCTTTAAGTGTGATTATATGCTTGTTATCCTATTCAATTTTTGTATTGAGATTCTCATGTTTATTGATTTGGTCTGCTCAATTTTAGTAACTGCTTCCTAAGCTCTAGCTAGAATTACATTGCTTATTAAAATGTGTTCACACCATTGTGATCTTATTTTTCTGATGGTAAAGAGTTTAGGAAAAATGAAGAGAGCTAGACCTCAGAAAAGTCTTTGGGTTTGATGCTTGATTTTCTGCCATAGAAAAACAAAAGAGGGGATTCATCAAGTTGATGACTTTAGGCACTCAAAGTGGTTGAGCTAATACTAAATGAGATAGTAGCAAAAGGGTATCCTCTGATGGCTGAATTCCATATAAATACACGGTGAGAGGATGATGATGGTATAATGAGCCCTTTTTACGCCACAAAAGTGCATCAAGGCAAAGCACATTGCTATCTCATAATGTCTTTAAACTCAAAAACATGATTAAAAGGTGGTTGCATGTTCCCTACCATCTAATTTGACAACCATTCTTTGAAACAAAGTCTATAGTTTTATTATTATAATAATTCAACGGATCAGATTAAAAATAAAAAAACTTTCAAATCCAATCCTCTTATGTTTTTCGTAAATTTAACCGTCAACTTTAATAAAATTAAGTTTAATCTCAACCGTTAGATTAATCAAATCAACGATTCAAATTTTGTCCTCATATCTAACATAAATTACATATCCACTTAGAACCTAAGTACCTAACCTATATTTTCTAACTTGAAAATTGTGTTGTTTTAATAAAAAGATGGTGTAATAAAAAAGACGTATTCTTGAAACTGAATTTGTTTATATATATTTGATGCTTTATTTTAAAGCAAACGGCCCGCCCATCTCGAGAGGACGGACATGCTGTAACGAACAAAACTGAAGACTCTGCGCAATCTCGTATATTTCGCGCCACCATCCGAACATTTAGGTTGATACGAATTATATATTGACTTTCAAGATCTGGAAATGATTCTTGCATATTGACTTTTTGTCAAAAGAGGTCAACATGTTCGGGTTCATGAAATCTCCGGGCAACAAAGCCTCCAAGGGATCCGAATCCGATACAGACTCAGGCATGAAGCCATCGAGGAGAACATCCTCTGAGCCAGTGATGAATGTTCCTGACTTAGATGGAGGGAGGAGGGGAAGTTCCTCATCTGCTTCATCTTCATATAAGAATGACTTTGCGGACTCAGGAGGGCTGGAGAACCAGAGTGTGCAGGAGCTGGAAAAATATGCGGTGTACAAGGCTGAGGAAACGACTAAGACCGTGAATAATTGCTTGAAGATTGCTGAGGATATTAGAGGTGATGCGACCAGGACTCTTGATATGCTGCATCAGCAAGGCGAGCAGATCAACAGGACACACAATATGGCTGTTGAAATGGACAAAGACCTCAGTAAGGTATTTATCGAGTCAGGACTGAAAATTAAGTAAGCCAAATCCTGAGCTTTACCGCAGTTTTATATCCTAAACTTAATGAAATAAAGTGGGAAATTTATTTTGTACCTAGGGTGAGAAGCTTCTGAATAACCTTGGAGGAATGTTTTCCATGCCTTGGAAACCGAAGAAGGGTAAAGAGATTACGGGGCCTGTATCAGTCTCAGGTTGTGTAGAAACTCATCGTAGCTCTCTGTTGTCCAAGATCTGTACACAATATGTTACTTCACTTGTTGTGGGCTAATAAATGCTTCTATTGATTTGAAGACAAGCCTTCCAAAGCCAGTAAGGAGCAGAGGGAGAAGCTTGGAGTTGCTCCTGTTCCGAAAGGAAAGTCAGGATCCCGGACTCCACCGCCTGAACAATCGGCTGCAATGCAGAAAGTTGAGGTCAGTGGCAATCTAGCAACAAACTCGTAAGAAGGTTATATTGAATTACAACATACTGATGATTCACACTCATAATATGTAGGCTGAAAAGAATAAGCAGGACGATGCATTAGATGACCTGAGTAACATATTAGGTGATCTTAAAGGCATGGCCGTGGACATGGGGTCTGAAATTGAAAGGTGAAACAGCTGACCGTAACCATCTCTATTTTTACCTTAAAAGAGTTTAAAAGCTATAGCATTAAAACAATGCTTGGTTTGATGTAGGCAAAACAAGGCTCTTGATCATCTTAGCGACGATGTGGATGAGCTGAACAATAGAGTCAAGGGAGCCAACCAGCGAGCAAGAAAGCTGCTTAAGTGAGAAAAGTTAAACAACCATCTTTAATCTCAGCTTGAAGATATATAAGGGTAGCACCTAAACTGATAAATATTCAAACAGTCCACACGTGTAAACTAAACAAGTATACATACCTGCCCTTTGAATCAATGGCCAGCTTCTCTTTTACTCTGCCTCTATAAAAACTGTGCGCATAACATCCTTTTTGGTAAAACTCACGCTGAACCATGATTTGTAGACTAGAGAATTCCCTTCGGCCTGTTAGGTCTGCAATGCTTCATGGCAGGCATTGAGCTTTTGGACGCCACCGTCTGTCCTGCAGCTTAGAAGGAAATTAGAATGACACATACAACTACACCTTATAAATACGGAAGTTTTCTTTCCAAGTATGACACAGTCTGCGCTAGGCACTTTCATGTGCCCATCACCAACAAACTTTATATTATATAGACATAACATGAGTACCTCTTTGCAAATCACTGCTGTACTATCTCAAACCACAAGAACACACAACTAGTTTACATTACAAAAGGCAACTCTTAGAAAATATGCACACACGCCATGGATGCTTACATGCATTACCGAAAAGTGGAATTATATAATGTTGCTCCTAAAAAGTCCCAGGGAAATGCAAAAGATAAATTCGAAGTTTATGCTTCACTGACTTTTAATGATGCCCAGAAACAATGTCTGAAGGTCTGCCTCCTCTTCATCTGTGATAAGAACCCAACAATATAACCCAAAAAGGTTCCAAGGACAAAGAAGATCAACACTTTTACATACCACGAAAGTGCAGACTCTGTTGGGACAAACTTTACCATCGAAAATTTATTGGTGCCATATCCTTCTAGCACTTGACCAGATGCCAAAATCTCAATCATGTCATGTACCTCCCCGTCATGGTTACCTACATAAGAAACCATGAGCTTCTTTTTTGTGGCAAAAATTCTAGTATATCCAAATTGCGCTGTACGGAACAGAGATCGTTCAGGCTGAGGGAACACAGGGTCTGTTGGGTGATTTAATCTTGGTTCCCAAATGGGCTGCCAGTCTTGACCAGCCATGCCAATCACAACATGGACTGTGAACCATTTTGATGATGACTTGTCCATGGCCCCACATGTAAAGTTATTCAATGGGCAAAACCTCTCATACGTGTGGATGTGACCCCAAAATGCCATATTGACCTTGTTGTTAACAAGCAGGGGTTCAAGATGCTCGATCATTTTTTTCCTTAGCGGAGCATCCTGATCTCCAACGCTGGTTGTATACATTGGCCTATGTCCTTGTACAACGATAAATGGAGTTTTATGCCTATCCACAGACTCCAAGTCATGCTTGATGAAATCATACTGGTCGCTCCCGGTAAGAAAATTAGTCTCAGTAGATATGTACAAGAAATGTACTGAACCCATGTTAAATGAGTAGAACAGGTTTCTAGTAGCAGGCGCTCTAGTCCCAGTAGGTTCAGAAAAATTACCAGGCATGTTAAATTTGAAGCTGTAAGGAACACCACATTCACCTCCACCATCGGCCCCATAAATATTAGCCGCCCAATCAGGCTTCCAAGGCTGCCCTGGCCAGTGATACTCATGATTACCAATGCACACATGATAAGGCAATCTGGATGCAATAGGCTCAATCTGATGAAAAAAATTATCCCATAGCCACGAATACCCTCCCGCATAACTAATATCTCCAATGTGTGACACAAACGCCGTCTCTCACCAATAGCAGCCATGTCACGAAGTATCCACTTCACAGTGGCTCTACTTTCATCCTGCATCCGACGAAAGGTATTATAAGGCACAGCAGTCCCCATATCCCCATAAAGAAACGCAATAGTTTCATCTGACCCCTCATTCCTGGACACAAAGCTATACGTCTCACTCCACCCTCCCCCTTTACTCCCAACCTGTGAAAAAACACAACCTAATTTAAACTAAAAACTACTTACCTCATTCAGGCATTTTACCAAACATTTGGTGAGCATATCAACTTACCTTGTAAAAGTACCTCTTTCCTTTCATCAAACCCTTCATCACACCATCATGAACATACCCAGAATCTCTCCAACCAATACTATCATTCGCCGGAGCATGACACATATCCTCCTGCACATACCTCCCCACCTTTGTCCCCACTTCAAACCCCAACTCCTCCTTCCTCCTCCCATATCTTACAAAGCTCTCACTCCCATCAGCCGTCACAAACATCACCCTCATCTCATCCTCACTCATCGTAAACCCTAAATGCACCTGCTCAGGTCCTTTACCATCCTCAAACCCCACCTTCTCCGATTCCACCACCAACCTCTCCGTCGCCGGTAACGGATTCCGTTCATGATCCAATTTCGAGTAATTCACCTCCGGGTCGGTCCATCGGAATATCCGAAACGAGTAATCGGATCGGATATTAACCAGTGGGAAATTAACCCGACCCGACCCGGTTTGCCAAAGTGGGGATGAGTTCAGGAAGATGTAACCGATGAAATGGTCATGTAAAGAGGTGGATGGTGAGTAGATCCCAAGCCAATCCAAGTCGGATGGTGACTCGATTCCGGACCATTCCACGTGGAGTATGTCGCCTGATTTTGATAAGAGTTTTGGTGAAATTGAGATAGTGGGTATGGCGAGGGAAGGTGAAAGGTTGAAACTTGAGTATGTTAAAATGATGATCACGACGGAAATGGAGATGGGTCGGTTTGAATCGGCCATTGATGAATCTGAAGCTCTTTTTTACGGAGACTGGATTTAGTGTAATGGGTTTAAAGACTTTTTTGGAAAATACAAGTTACTAAATTGGATTAGTGGATTTTTTCACCATCTACGTTTGTCTGATTGTTGCTGCTGATTGTTTTTGTTGGTTGAAAGTTGACTTTGAATGATGTTGGGATCTGACTAGACAGTTATCAGTTACCATTTGTACTTTACCGGGCTCATGTTTGGATCAACACAGGCCCAGTTAGATATGGAACAGCTTATAATCATCACTGAGTGATGACTATGAGTGTTGATTTGGCTCTTGTAGACAAATGAACATTTTTATGTAACTTGATTTATAATTGATTTTATTTTGTGAAAGTTTTTTCAAGAGAGATTTTTAATTAGGAATGATTAACTATAAGCTTTTTGATTATTTTGCACAGAGAGAACAGAACAGAACACTACAGCACACAAGCAGAAGACAAAACACACTGATTGTTTTGACACATCTTATCAAAAGACAAAACACACTGATTGTTGATTGAATATTAATCACACCAGTTGATGACTAGTAAATTGGCCAAAAGATGGTTACTTCAAAAGCCCTTCAGCCACCTTGAAGTAATCCCCAGCTCCACCACCAGCGACATCCTTCTTTTCTGCCTCAACCACCTTCTTATCCTCTTCAACCACCACCTTTTCCTCTGCATCCACAACACCAGGAGCAGCAGCAACAGCAGGTGTTGGTGGTGGTGTACCATCAACTTTCACAGCAGTCTTTTCACCAGAACTCCCATAGCTATGCAAGTAAGTCTCAGCCTGACCAACATACATCCCAAACCCTTTATCCTCCTCAAACTTTCCATACTCTTTAGCTCCACCTAGTAGATCACCAGCAGCTCCAGCCACCTTCCCTTTATCGATCTTATCAGACTGATTAGCAAACGTATCTTGAGCAGCACTAGCCACTACTTTTGCACTTGCAAATAGCTCAGTGGAAGAGTGTTTCTTCAAATGTGACTGTGTCTGTGCTCCATCAGGTTGTTCCTCGGATTGTGTAGCTGAGCTTACAGCCTTTTTGAAGAAATCCATTCTGTCTAGATAGCTTTAATTTTCTAAATGAAGTTGGAATGGAGAAAATGTGCTCATAGATGTGTGGATTTATAGATGGATGAATGAGAGTGGGTAGATTTTTTGTTAGGGTAGTGGTAGGTGTGGTGGCTACGTTGATTGATTCAGTTAATACTGTTGAGATATCTGGTAGTTAAAGAATGGTGTTTGATTTCATGTCGGCCATACACGTGGACACCTATTTGCAAAAAAACAGTTTGCAAAATATCTCTGCCGCTTTCATGTCTTTAAGTAGGACACACATATGTAACAAGGGAAAGTATCATGTGGAACCCCACATTTTCATGGATCTATGGATCCCCCTTTGTAGCTATTGATTGCATTTACTGTTTGCATTTTGGATGCACCAGATTGTGCCACGTGTTTGCATTTTTGAAATGCACACGTGAGTTGCACATGACAAATGCACACGTGAGTTGCACATGCTCATTAATGCGTTGGCACAATCTGGTGCGTCCAAAATGCAAACAGTAAATGCAATCAACGAATGCAAAGGGGAATCCATGGATTCATGAAATGTGGGGGTTCCACATGATACAACCCCCTACGTAACAATGAAGATGTATTTGGTGTTCAAAGACTTCAAGTACATTGATCTCGAGCTGTAACTTTAACGAGAGAATGACATTCAACTCTGTACGGGTCATAATCGAGGGGTTTGAACCATCGACTTCCGAAATTAGAAATTATAGAGATAACATGACTGGCCGTTAGACAACTACTCTTTATGTATTATTATTTTTATTACTAGGTCATTCGATTTGAAGATAGTTTAATAATTATTATAACCTTCATAATACAAATTTAAGTCATTTTTTGGTAAATTTTAACGAACCTCAAGAGTCCAAATCACTCAAATCAGCATAAAACATCTCAATGTCGGCCACAACAATTTCTATGGTCCAGTCAAAATCAGACCGAAAGTCATCCATTAAGACAAAGTTGAAAGGCACTTGAAAATTCAATCATTACGGCCCAATTAAATCGTATGAGCCGATTCACAAGGCCCAAAGTCAATCGAGCCGGCTGATTTCACAATTGGGCCGGCAATTCCAAAATCGGACTACGTGGCTGGCTTGGAGAGAGGGCAAGCAAAGGCCGGCATCGTAGGAAACTGAAACCATTCCGATCAATTTCGTTCTCGACATGGAAATGGAAATCGACGAAGCTCAGATTATCCCGAAAGAGGAAGTTTTGTTCAAAGCAGCTGAGTCTGGCGATGCTTCTGTTTTCAGGAAGTTGACTGAAGATCAAATTCGGAAAGTGTTGTTGCTGAGGAATGAGGATGCTCGCTCTGTTGCACGTCGCAGCATCTTTTGGCCGCGTTGAGGTTTTTATATGTTATGGTTGGAATGATTGGTGGAATTGTTGTGAATTTGGTTGTTAGGGTTTGCTAGGGTTTTATATTGTGATTGATTGTGTGTGATTTTTTTGGAGTTGAAAAGAATTGTGTGATTACTGATGCTTGAGTTGGTGAGGAATGTGGTTAGGTGGTAGAGGTTTTAGCTGCTGCGGATTCTTCTAAAAGTGCTGTGAATGGAACTGACGAGGAAGGTTGGGCGCCGATCCATTCTGCTGCGAGCATCGGGAATTTAGAGATTGTTAAAATCTTGCTAAGCCGAGGTGACATGTTTATTCAGTTTAACACAAGTTTATTTGGAAGCAATGATTGTTTTGAGCCTTCGGAGCAGATTTTGTTGATCAATATTGGCTTTAATTTCTCTTAATTAGCTAAGCAGTAGTTATATGAATATTTGGTGGTTGCTGTTCGGATAGCAAAGAATATCATAAAAGAATATTCTCGGTTCAATTTATTCATAGGCACCTTACAGTGAAGCATCATATGTGAAAAAAATTTGGTGGTTAGCAGGAGCTGATGTCAACTTGAAAAATGACGGTGGACGCACAGCTCTGCACTATGCCGCCAGCAAGGGGTGGGTCCAAATTGCTGAAGCTCTGATCTCGCATGGTGCAAAGATTAACGCAAAGGATAAGGTCTGTAGTTTGATAATTGGCTTGCATCTTCAGCTCCCATAGCGCTATTGTTATATCTTAAAACACATTTTTCTTATGTAGGTTGGCTGCACCCCATTGCATCGAGCTGCAAGCGTAGGAAACTCAGAGTTGTGTGAACTACTCATAGAGGAAGGAGCTGAGGTTGATCCTGAAGACAGAGCTGGTCAAACTCCACTTATGAGTGCTGTTATATCCGAAAATAAAGAGGTCAGTGTTTTATTTTAGTAAAACCCAACCTTTACTGACATAATTAGTTTCAAGTTTGATGCGTGCTTGCCTTTGTAATTTACCTAATGAAAAGTGTATACTTTTTTCATTTGCAGGTAGCAATGTTATTAATAAGGCATGGAGCAGATGTAGATGTTGAGGACAAAGAAGGTTACACCGTTTTAGGCCGTGCTTCTAATGACCTCAGGCCTCTACTAATTGATGCTGCCAGGGCCATGCTTGAAGAATAACTACATGTGCTAGGGATGTAACTTCCAGCCATCCTTTTTTGGCTGAAACATGCAACTTACTCGAGTGTTATGCTCTCATGGTGGCGAGAAGTCATTTCAAACTAGTTTCTTTTTAACTCTAAAGTTTCTTCTAACACTCTTATTTTGATGCAACTCTAATTAGTATAGTCTAGCCATATTCCTGCCTGAGGTGTAATACTAGGAAGAATCCAAATATCAGCAAATCCAATCTAAGTGTGCCATAGACTGCAATTTGCGGACTTACTGCTGACTCTTGTTTTGTAGGCAAGAACAAGATCCCTT
This sequence comes from Sedum album, assembly GCA_006409495.1. Lineage (NCBI taxonomy): Eukaryota > Viridiplantae > Streptophyta > Magnoliopsida > Saxifragales > Crassulaceae > Sedum > Sedum album. Next base: position 93,276 of record QZGG01000698.1, read on the forward strand.
CTGCACCTGCCTCTCCAATTCTTATCTTAAACTTGATCTTATCTTGCTTAGCATCCAGACACTTTCCTTCACTTCTTGGATTCGTTTTACTCAGTTGAGAAACTCACATTAACGTTTCAAATAATGTTTGTGTTAATAGCTTGTCAGCTCTTTCAAAGTCAAAGGTTCTCTTTTGTAACAAAATCATTAATCAATTCAATCAGGTTTAACACGCATGGAGGCGTATGTTTTTGTCATGTTTTAGCAATGATTGGAAAAATTGAATTTAGATTCATAATTACATTATCATGACATCCAAAACTCGAATCCTAATATCTTTAATTCAGCTTAATCCAAACGCGACCTACAACTCCTCTAAACTCAATCTTTACCGTCCATTCCACAAAAAATCAATCCAACGGTCGAACCGAATCCGGACGCGAAACCAACTTCCAAATCACAATTCAACCCAAACCCTAAAATCCACCATCGTCAACAAATTCCTTTATATATTCACCAAACAACTCTCACGCACGACCACCGCTACTCCGCCGCCGATCTCAATCCCAAGTTTTGTTCCGTCCGATTTCGCCTCCTTCCTTTGCGATTTGTTCATCATGTCGGACGAGGAGCATCACTTCGAGTCCAAGGCTGATGCCGGAGCTTCCAAGACCTATCCTCAGCAGGCTGGTACTATTAGGAAGGGTGGTTACCTTGTGATCAAGGCCCGTCCCTGCAAGGTGAGCATACGATTTAAGGATTGGTTATTTGGAATTCTTGAATTGTAGATCTACGTTTTTGATTGCTGATTGAGAACTGGATTTGTTGATTTGTTTTATGTTTGATTTAGGGTTTGATTTTGTGATTGTGTGTTATTGGTACTATAGCTTAATTTAGGTTATTGAAGAATCTCTGGCAAACTGATGAATCCGAATTCTTAAGTGATGAATCATGATAATTGTAGTTATTGTTATTGTGTTTTGTCGAATGAATGGAACTTTATTTTGATGTTGATATTAAGATATTTTCTTTTGTTTTATAATATCCGGTAAGCTGTTGACCTTTTTGTGTGTATGAAACTGATAAGCTATATGTGACAGGTTGTGGAAGTGTCAACTTCCAAGACTGGCAAGCACGGTCACGCCAAGTGTCACTTTGTTGCCATTGATATCTTCAATGGGAAGAAGCTTGAGGATATTGTGCCATCCTCCCACAATTGTGATGTGAGTACCTTGTAATTTATATATATGTTGTTTCTGATTGTGTTTGATTTACGTATGTATTCATGTGTGTGTGGATGTGTTGCAGGTTCCTCATGTCACCCGTACTGATTATCAGCTTATTGACATCTCTGAAGATGGATTTGTGAGTAACTTTTAATTGATACTGATAAGTTGATTTATTATTATTGCAATTGATGTTCAGTTTTTTAATCATTTGTTATTTTTCTCTTGTCAGGTAAGTCTTCTTACTGAGAATGGGAACACCAGGGATGACCTGAAGCTCCCAACTGATGACACCCTGCTCACTCAGGTTATCTCTCTTGGCTTTTATACCCTTTTTTGTGCGTACTGTATTTATTTCTTTCTCTGTTGTTGTAATTTGGTTACTGGTTTAATTGCCTCGTGTTCCGCATGCTTTCAGATCAAGGAGGGATTTAATGATGGAAAGGATTTGGTTGTGACTGTCATGTCCTCCATGGGGGAGGACCAGATCTGTGCCCTCAAGGACATTGGTCCTAGGTAAATTGTGTGCCAGACATTCTCGGCCAACGGGATCCCCAATGTCCTGCAAAAATATCCATGGTTATGGCTTGGGTTTGAAGATTGACGACTATCTATTACTTTGTTATCGTTTATCTTTTGTTTTTGCTTTACTCTTTCCTTATGCAAGAAAAGGATGTTTTCCTTGCATAATATGACTGTTTTTGGTGTTTTGTTCTGATTACTTATTGTCATGAACCATGACAAATAAAAAGTCATGGCGATGTTCTATATTAGGAATTCTCCACCAATCGATATTATGTCAAGTACGATAGTTCAGACTTTTGATCCACATCCAGGTTTGTGGCAACGATGTTTTCTTTCAGGGACTCTTTGGTAGTCAAGTAGTGTTAGTCAAAATCCAATCTTGGCTAACAGACTTGTTGTCACTTTTATCGGAAACGTTTTCATTTGAAGCATTAATCTGTCGTCAAGACTCAAGTGGGCTCGACCTGCCCAAACTAAGCACTGCTTCATTGCCTCTGTAAATGGATCGTGTCCCCTTCGGTTTCTAATCGCTAACTGGATGCTTCCTAATTTGTAGTAGTATCCGTCATCAGGTAAACCTGCCCTAGTCAGCATAAGTAGAATGTTGGTTTTTTCCTTAATGCTATTCCGGCTTAGAACTAGAGGACGTGCTGGTCGACTACTGACTCGGAGCATGTCCCGTGCTTCTCCCCCATTCATGCGCCCAAAACTGACTGTAGTCTCTTCCAGGACATGCTAATGAAGGCCAAACATTTTTCATGGCTGGTATAAGATCACATGAGCATGTAAAAATAGTCACGCATCTAATGACATAATAATTGGCTCATGCACATGCTCATCCAAGTATTTATCTCATGTATCGACTGCCAACTTGTCAAGCTTAATCTTGTAATTTCGTATCAACTATCAAGTATGGAAATTATAATGGGAATACTTAACATCTAGATTCCGAAGCGTAAGCCCTGAAACTCTGTAAAGGTAAACCCAAGTGACCCAACCATGCAAAAATGCCAGTCAAACTGTTGACTTTTGCGGTCTGGGATTATTAACATTGTGTAGAACCAGCTCCCAACTTAAGAAGCGAATTAATGTCTTAGTATCTTTTCGGGCTGCTTGTGACATTTCGAGTCGCAATGCCAGCACAAATCGTCATTTATATTCATTTTCTTCGACTTCCCTTGCATGCTTCCATCCGTGATAATGAAATGAAATCTCACGCAAAACACTCAAAACATTTGCCCATGTTATTATTCTATTCCGAGGTGCATTCTGGTTGTCTTTATCTTGCATGCATCTACAGTTAATTTGTGTGTGATCAACTGATCATCTTAATTAGTTTCCCTAGCTGCATAGGATTCTTTAGCAGATGTTATATATCTACTTGAGCATCCATATGATGTACTTTTGTACTATCAAAAGTTATGATTAACCTGGGAGTGATATATGACCAATTTCAGATTGAAAGACTAAACTAGTAGAGCGGCTTTCCAAGGCTAGTGACATGGGTGTCACACACCACCCTACTCTCACTCTAAAACGATATTTATTAGTCCTATCCATTTTTATACAATCTCTTTAAATTTGTACACAGTACGTACACATCGATTTGCAGACTCTAGCTAACAATCTAATTGCCACATCTCAGAGTCTTTACGGCCATCAAGAATCTGAAACAGGAATCTGGCTTTTGATCGGCTCTACTGATCATAAACTTTGAGTTAAATAGTCACCCATTTGGAATATGAAAATCCCAAGTTGCTAAAGTGGTGGTTGGACGGAGGATGATGTCAAGCAGTGGAAGGGAAAGCACATGGGTAGTGCAAGTGTTATGCAGACAATACAAAAATCAGATTATGCATGTGGTGTTGGACACCTTTCATATAGTAGGAAACTTCCCATCTCTCTTCTCTTTTTTTGAAACAAGCATAATCTATTTATTTTTCATTCCCTTCTTTATTTCTGAACTTCAATTTGAGCATTGTATAAATATGAAATTAGGAATAAAATGATACAAGTTCGTAAACTGAGTAAGCAATAAGAAATAGAGTAAAGATCATTTGAGACCCGAACTTTATTTGGTACTCTTGGAGCCCACATATATGTCTTTTATTTATTTTAAATGTGTGGACAGGAATGAACCACGTCACCGGTATTCACAAAGTAACTAAATGTACAAATGTGTATTCAGTAATGAACTTAATTACAATTAAAGTGCAAATAGTTATCTCAAATGTGTAAATTGTTTTTAAACTGGATCTATAAGAAATAACTGAGGATAGATCGGCACATGGATCCACCCGTTTATAGTATGGAAGTTCATATTTTTGTAGAAGCAAAAGGGTTAGGTGTGGTACATCTTTCTTTCATTTCTAACTTCTAAGTGTGCCAATGTAATTTTGTTAGATTTGACTGTCAGTTGTCAACACAGCTAAATTACATCTGGATAGAAAGTTGCAGTTTTGTCGCTGTAGTCAGTTCTCATTTTTCTTTCTTTGGGTCCATATGTCCTTGTAGCAGTTAGATGCTAACAACATAGACTCGAGTGAAATGCTGAATTGAGGATAATGAAAACTAGTAGTTGGGAGGGTTGAAATGTGTGATTTGTCTTTGAGCAGCGCACTGACAAGGAATGTGGCTGCGCAGGATGGGCTCTGGCTCTGGCCGTTGTCATGTGGCTTACAGCAGAAGGAAAGATAGAGACCTTTAGATAAGCCTAAGGTACACAATGGCCGAAATAAGAGCAGGAGGACCAGCAGCGAGGTCGTGCTATGCTTCAAAAATAGACACCAAAAACCAAACGAGTGTCCTCTATTTGGGTGCACTTTCTTTCTTTCCGTTCCTATCAGTTCTCTCAGTTTTTACTTTTCCACACCTAAAAAAGTGATTGTGGAAGATTTGGCCATACAAGTGACAGTAACTCCTGTAATAGGTTTTTTGTTATCTAACTAACAAGTAATTCTATTCTTAATATATGAGTTGATATGAGAGTAGAGGGTTTTGGAATTTGTTTAGGCTGATAAAAGCTTGGCCAGAGTGCAAAAATTAATGCACAATCCTTGTTGGTTTATGAGGTGGCAAAACCTGTCCTTTTCTTGACCCCATCCCTGAGCTCCTTGGATTCCTCCCACTCAATTTTTAACCTTCCCAATCAGTTAAATTATTGACTACTTGGGAAACATTGCTTGCTTTTATTTCTCTAGTTCCCATGTTTAAAGATCCTTTCCTTTTATATGCACTTAGGCATTAAACTCACTCCACATCTCTCTTTCTTTCTCTAAGAATCTGTCCTGAGTATCTCTCTCTAGGTAGGATGCAGATGCAGCCATCAGATCAGAAGATGCTAGCAGTTCAATAATTAAAGATCATTGTATAATCATGGGATGCAATGGTATGCCGTTCTTCTCATCCAATTTCATGTGGCAAACTGAAGACGAACATTCTCATCATCAGCAGCATCAGCATCAGCATCAGCAACCTTTAACCTCTCTCAACCCTCTCCCCCCATCATGCTCTCAGAATTTTCATGGTGACACTACTCATTTCAATCTTGTTTTTGTTCTTATGTTGTAGTATATGGTTGCTTGAGCACAAGTGTAACTGAATTCCGGGTTCTATTATCATACTATAGGTTTTGCAACCCTTCCGGGGAAAAGGGAAATGTCATTCTCAGGAATCGATCGCATATGTGATGATGTAATGAACGGTGAAGAAGATCTATCAGACGATGGCTTATCTCATGGATGTGAGAAAAAGAGGAGATTGAATATAAATCAAGTGAAAACGTTGGAAAAAACATTTGAGCAAGGGAACAAACTTGACCCTGAGAGGAAAATGCAGCTAGCCAGGACTCTTGGATTGCAACCTAGACAAATTGCAATTTGGTTTCAAAATAGGAGAGCTAGGTGGAAGACAAAGCAACTAAGAAAAGGACTACGGCATCCTCAAAAGGCACTTTGAAGCTGTCAAAGCGGAGAATGAGTCGCTCATTGCCCAAAACCAAAAACTTCATGCAGAGGTCTGAGCATTTCTCTCAATTATGTAATATAGTTAAAACCATATTCAGTCATTTTATTTAGTTTCCTCGTGAAGACAATTTTAATATATTATGTTACACAGATATTATCACTGAAGAGCAATAGAGACCATCCGGAGTCGATAAATCTGAACAAAGAAACCATCATAGATCAAGGATCATGCAGTACCAAGAGTGATAACAGCTCAGACATACAGCTTGACATCTCAAGAACACCAGCAATAGACAGTAGTCCAAATGTTCCCATAAGCTTTCCCTTATTCCCAACATCTTCGACCCACCAAACTACAACCACGACGGCCACTCAGCTATTCTTCTCCATTCCATCTTCTAGACACGATCACCATCATAGCACAAACAACAACAACAATAGCAATCATCATAATCAGCATGTTAAGGAAGAGAACTTCAGCAATATGTTTTGTGGGATGGAGGATCAGACTGGTGGATTGTGGCCTTGGCTGGAACCACAACACTTCAATTGAATAATTCCTTATCAATATTTGTGTAGACTCTAAATGAGTGATTTACAACTTAAGTCTTTTTTTGTGTATGGAGTTTCTTAACCTTTTGATCCCTTCTCTATTTATCTATCTCCATCATTAAGTCTTTTTGTTGCATAAATTAGAAAAAATATAAAATAATTTCCCCAATAGTTATTAGTATTCCAATTATTTGCATCTTTACGATGCTGTCGCAGAAATCATCTTTCCTTGGGCAATATTTACACGAGTGCCCGCGTGGTAGCGCATTCACTATACATTCTTACTAGTCTGATCCACTAGACATGGAAATCTGAGAGTTCAATGGGCAAATGAACTCAGTTTGTGTGACACATTTGTTAGCAAATAGGTCAACGCTGCTGAAGCAACGGATCATAGCTGCTGAAGCAAGAAGAGAAGCAGGAAGCAGGATTATACAGTCTGAATGAGCAGCGACGTTCAGACTACATCGTAATGGCTAAGTCACAATGCCAAAGACGATTAGAATTAGATATTGTTATAATAGAATTCGATCAGGATTAGGAAATTGATTAGAATTAGGAAGTTTCCGAAATTAGGAAATTTCTATATTCTAAAGTTGATTAGAATTAGGAAATCTGAAGTTGATTAGGATTAGTAAGTTTCTATCTTTATGTTTGATAGAACACTATAAATTCAGATGACAAAGAACTGATCGAGGTGTGACTTTCTGGTAGAAGATTGAGAGAGCTGAATTATTGAGAAAGTCTACGACGAGCTAAGGATATTAAGCTAATTGCACGGACAGGTGCGCAGAAGGAGCTTATGCAATTCATAGGTGATTCGCTGTCTCCTAGGAGTTGATCTTTGATATACATTCAAGAAGAGTAGAGGGTCGTTCACTTGACGAACAAGAGATCAGTGGAGTTCTGATCTGGTGGATAGCTGATAGGTTTCAGTACTCTCGGACTGAGGTTTCCGTGAGTTGTTTCATTAGAGTTCTTTGAGAAAGTCAATTTGGTGTAATTGTACTTGAACTTATTAGTGAAACGTTTCCATCGGGCTTTGGAGTAAGCCCCCCAGACTAAGCCTTAAAGGAGCCGAACTGGGTTAACAAGTCTTGTGTCTTTTACTTACTGTTAGTTATTACTGCACAAGCTTTGCTTCAGATTGTCTGAAGTAAGTCTGAGACATAATTTCAATTGGTATCATCAGAGCCGATCACTCGACACACTGAGTGAGATCCTGTCAAGAATGATGAATGCCAGAGAAGCACAGTTACGTCCCCCGTGTTAGATGGAACAAACTACTCTTACTGGAAAACCGAATGAGAGCTTACATTAAGTCTTAGATGACAAAGCTTGGAGAAACGTAATAGTTGAATGGACTCCCCCAAAGGTTATGGCAACTGATGGAACTATCACAATAAAAAGGGAAGAGACATGGAATGCAGAAGAAGAAAGGCTGCTTCAGCAAACGCTAGAGCACTATCAGCAATCTTTGGAGCAGTAGATCCGGATGTATACTCACTAATCTCAGAATGTGAGTCTGCCAAAAGGCTTGGGATATATTGCAGACTACCTATGAGGGAACAGATAGGGTCAAGGAGAGCAGGTTGCTGACTCTTACCTCTCAGTTTGAAAATCTGAAGATGAATGAAGATGAATCAGTAACAGAGTTTAACAAAAGATTAATGGATATTGCTAATCAATCACATGCTTTAGGAGAAACACTCAGCAATGAAAAATTGGTTAAAAAGGCATTAAGAGCATATCCAGTAAGTTTGCCATGCATAAAATTTCTATCATGCAAACCGAGAACCTGAAAACTCTCAAATTAGAAGAACTGATGGGGACGTTAAATCATATGAATACGAGCTTGAGGTAGAAGCACCAACTAAGAAGAAAAGGAGTAGCGTTCAAAAGTGAAGCACCGAGATGTGATTCTGAATCAGATGATGAACAATTTGCTATGATCGCTAATAACTTCTCAAAGTTCCTAAAGAAGCTGAACAAACAAGGATCAGAAAGACTGACTCTGGAAAACTGGCAGAGGCGGTGGAAACCCAGAGGAAGAAGGAACAGAATGGATGATCAGGAACGACCGCTGAAAAGAAAGATAAAGGGATCAGATGTTTTGGATGTGAAGGATATGGACATGTATTAAGAGAATGCCAACTGAGATGAAGAAACAGAAAAAATCCTCATGGTAGCCTCAGTGAATCAGAAGGAGAAGAAGAGTCTGAGGAAGAATCAGAAAAATTAGTTGTGTTGCACTGACTGCTGTAGCAGAGCTTGAGCAAGCATCTGACAAACCTCAAGAAACTGATAGCGACACTGAAACTGAAATAAATGATGAATCTATCGCTGATAAATTCAGGGCACTGTATGAAAAATGGGAAGAAGTAGTTCAGATCAATAAGCGACTCAAAAGTGAGAAAAATGAATTGATCGAAAAATGTGAAGAACTCCAAAGCCAACTATCAGCAACAACCTCTGAGTTGAAGAGTTCAAAGAGGGATCTAGAACATCTCAACAAGTTAATGGGTATGATGAACAAAGGTACAAACCGACTCGATGAAATCATAGCAGCCCAGAGAACCGACAAGTCTCGAACTGGTATTGGATATGAAGATCAACCTAATGCTGAGGAAAAAGGTGAAAAATTAGATAAACCTATCCAACCACCAGCCAAGAAACTCATACATCCAGAAAAGCCGAAACAGAGATCTGAGCGGGTGTGCTATTACTGTGGACGTAAAGGACATATCAAGAGAAATTGCTCGGAGTACTTATACTCTTACACTCAAGGAAGACAAAGCAAAAAGGGCAGGAGGTTCCCGGTAGTGTATAAACAATTCTGGTATCCTAGGTTTGTTCCTAAAGGTCAGATTCCTAATTATTCTACAGGACACCAGCGATCAAGAAATCACCACTGCTATGTAGCCCTAAGTCTGATGACCCAGCAACCTACGGATCAATGGTTTTTTGATAGTGCATGCTCAGCTCACATGACTGGAGACCAGAGTTATCTTACTCAGCTCAGAAAAGTTCCTGAAGAGTATGTCACTTTCGGAGATGGAGCTAAAGGAAAGATAGTTGGATCAGGAACAATGTCTGTTCAAGGACTGCCTAAGCTGAATAATGTGCTATTGGTCAAGGGATTAAAAGCAAATCTGCTAAGCATTAGTCAGCTCTGTGACGATGGAATGACAGTAGACTTTAACAAAGGAAGGTGTAAGGTCAAGAATGACAAAGGGGTATGCGTAATGACCGGAGATAGAGCTTCCAACAATTGCTATTTGTTAAAAATAGACAGATCCGTACCCCAGATGAGTTGCATGATCACCAGACAAGATGAAATGCTTCTTTGGCACAGGAAACTAGGTCACATTCACTTCAGAGCACTAAAAGAGGTAGCAAATCAAGGATTGATTAGAGGAATTCCTGAAATTAAAGGTGATGAAACAGTCATATGTGGTGAATGTAAGATAGGGAAACAGATTAGAAGCACACATAAGAAGAAAGACAAAATCTCCACTGACCGAGTACTAGAACTTCTACACATGGACCTCATGGGGCCTTTTCAAGTGGAGAGTTTGGGAGGAACAAGGTATGTGCTAGTCTGTGTTGATGACTTCTCACGTTATACATGGACAATCTTTCTCAAAGAAAAATCAGATACAGTGGATGCTGTCAGATTTTTGATACTAAAAATACAAAGAGAAAAGAATGTGACATTGATAACTATCAGAAGTGACCATGGGCGAGAATTTGAAAACAAGGACATGGAAGAATTCTGTAAATCACAAGGTATTCAACATCAACACTCAGCTGTAGTAACCCCACAACAGAATGGAGTAGCTGAACGAAAGAACCGATCATTACAAGAGATGGCTAGAGTACTCTTACATGCAAAGAATGTTCCATTAAACCTCTGGGCAGAAGCTTTGAATACTGCCTGTTATACACTGAATAGAGTACTTATCAGACCAGGGACATCCAAGACATGTTATGAAATTTGGAAAGGAAAAAAGCCAACAGTAAAATACTTTCACATCTTTGGCAGTATATGCTACGTTCTAGAAGACAGAAAATACAAACAGAAACTGGATGCAAGAAGTATAGAAGGAATATTCGTAGGGTATTCACCTAATAGCAAAGCCTTTCGAGTATATCTTCCAAAGAGCAGAAGCATTATTGAATCAGCTAATGTTGCAGTTAAAGATATAACCGAAAAGGAGATGTTGACTCTTGATACTAATAATATTCCTACTCCAGATACTGCTGAAGCAGAAGCTGAGGCAGAGCCTGAAGCAGATGATACCTCAGAAAGATTGGCTGATAACTCAGATTCAGATGAATTACATACAGATGCTGACCACTTAAATAGTACCCCCATCCCCTCACAAAGGATTCAAAAGGATCATCCAGTAACTGATATCATAGGCGATCCGTTTGCCCCAAGGAATCTAAGAGGCAAAAAGATTGATTTTGTCAAGATGGTCAGTGGATCCTGTTTTCTATCTACCATAGAACCTAAAAATATTCAAGAAGCAATAAAGGATGAATATTGGGTTGTAGCAATGCAGGAAGAACTGGGTGAGTTTGAAAGAAATGATGTCTGGGATTTGGTACCCAGACCTGCTGGAGCAAACATTATCGGCACTAAATGGATATTCAAAAACAAGACCGACGAGAAGGGAAACATTACGAGAAACAAAGCCAGATTAGTTGCTCAAGGTTATACCCAGATTGAAGGTATTGATTTTGATGAAACATTTGCTCCCGTAGCAAGACTCGAAGCCATACGACTTCTCCTAGCACTTGCATGTCACTTGAAGTTCAAACTATACCAAATGGATGTCAAAAGTGCGTTTCTGAATGGGATCTTGAATGAAGAAGTCTATGTAGCACAACCAAAAGGTTTTGAAGATCCAGCTCATCCAGATCATGTCTACCGCCTCAAAAAGGCTTTATATGGTTTAAAACAAGCGCCCAGAGCATGGTATGAACGATTAACCGTGTTTCTTATCAACCATGGCTATGTGCGAGGGGGAGTAGATAACACTTTGTTTATAAGAAGGGAAAACAAGAACTTCATCATTGCCCAGATATATGTTGATGACATTGTGTTTGGATCGAATGTTAAACACATGTCTGAGCAGTTTGTGTCTCATATGCAGAGTGAGTTTAAGATGAGTATGGTGGGAGAGATGACATACTTTCTTGGATTACAAGTAACTCAAAAATCAGATGGAATATTCATATCTCAGAGTAAGTATGCCAGGAACCTAGTCAAAAAGTTCGGTCTTGAGAATGCAAGTCACAAAAGAACCCCTGCTGCAACACAGCTGAAGCTAACCAAAGATGAGTCTGGAGTAAAGGTAGAACAGACCTTGTACAGAAGTATGATCGGCAGTCTATTGTATTTAACAGCAAGTCGTCCAGACATATGTCATGCTGTGGGAGTATGTGCTAGATATCAAGCTGAACCAAAAGAAAGTCACTTGTCTCAAGTAAAGCGAATAATCAGATATGTGGCAGGGACAGTCGACTTAGGACTATGGTATACCAAGGATTCCAGTGCCCACTTGGTAGGATACTGTGATGCAGATTGGGCTGGAAACGCAGAAGATAGAAAGAGTACCTCAGGAGGATGTTTCTTTCTTGGAAACAACTTGGTTTCATGGTTCAGTAAAAAACAGAACTGTATCTCTCTATCAACGGCAGAAGCTGAATACATTGCTGCAGGGAACAGTTGTCAACAGATGATGTGGATGAAAAGAATGTTGGAAGAATATGGGATAACTCAAGGTGAGATGGTTCTATACTGTGACAATATGAGTGCAATAAACATCTCCAAGAATCCAGTACAGCACTCAAGAACCAAACACATTGATATCAAACATCACTTCATCAGGGAATTGGTTGAACAGAAGATAATTGTTCTAAAGCACATTGTCACTGAGAAACAATTGGCAGACATACTAACTAAACCCTTGGGGTATGCTCAGTTTGAAGCCTTGCGACTTGATCTTGGAGTATGTCGAATTTTGACTAAAGACTAGAAGATGATGATCGAGAAACTATTTTTAGATATTTTAGTTTTAGTATTATCTATTTTTTACGCATCAAGTTAGTTAGTATTTAAATTCAAAAATTAAAAGAAAAAAGGTTATTCTTTCTCACTCTGACCGTCTGAATTCTCGAAACCCTAGCGCTAAACATGGTGAACACTCGAACCGGCGCCGCTCCGATTGTTGCAGCTGAAAAGGCAAGCGCGGAGCATCAGTCACCACTGAAATCGGCTGAAGACAGACCAGAGAATGCAACTAATTGTTCCAGCAGAGCTACCTAAGCCCCGTGGTAGAAGAATCAAGACAGTGGCCTCAAAAAAGGTAATCCGCAAAATCAGTGCAAGAAGCGACACGACCACTGCTGATTCGTCGCAAAAAGAGGTAAATCTTGATCCAATTACTCAGAATTTGGTTAATCCTACTGAAATAGAGAAGAGAGTAGCTAAGGAAAGTGAGACTATCCAAGATCTGGTGAACAAGGTAGGGTTGAAAAGAAAAGTTGCCAAGAAAAGTAAGGTTGTTAGCAATAGTGAATTGCATGCAGAAAAAGAAGTAATTGTGCAGGACAAGATTCGACCAGAGGAGAATGTGTCTGAAAGAATTGATAGTGAAAAGACTCAGACAGACGTCAACATTGAGGGGGTTGCTGGACAAACAAATCAAGAAGAAGAGGAGGTAGAACAAAACGTAGAAACGGGTGAAAATCAAAATGTGGCTGAGGATGAAGAACAGGAGGTGGTTGTTACCCTGGAACGAATGGCCCAAGATAAAGGGGGAGCTGCAAACACAGTAGCAGATCGAGTAGCAAAAAGGAAAAGAGGAAAAGGTCAGCCTACTGTTCCAGAGTTGGTAGAGCAGATTGCACGAGAAAAAGAAAGAGCTCTAGAAGAGTCCTCTGATGATTCTTCAGAAAAATCCAGAGGAGTATGTAGTGTCAAAAAGAACCAAAGCTGGAGAAGAAAACCGAAAAAGAGCTCAGGAGAAAGGTAAAGAGGTGGACAGACCAGTTGTTAGATATCAGATCTGGTTTTGTAGCACTAAGGCTGCAAATAGATGGGAAATTGTCAAGGAGAGGAAGGTGATACAAGAGAAAGTTGTATCTGCCAAAAAGTTTGAAGTACCAGAAGTTGTATCTGCTATCAAAGGGTCCGGAATGTTAGACACTGTGACAAAACCAAAGGCGTATGATGAGCTTATTGTCAGGGAGTTAGTAGGAAATATTCTGAGCACATTTGGAATGCAAGGGAATTCTGAATTTGGTTTTGTAATGGTAAGGCAGCAGAAGGTACAAATTACTCCTCAACTGATTAATGAATACTTTAATATCTCAGATGGAGTGGAAGATATTGATGAACTGGAACTGAAGGATGTAGTTAAGGAATTGACAGGAGGTACTATTAGAGAATGGAGAGGGAGCACATTGAGGTCCAGGTACCTAACTACTAAATATTCTCTGTTGCATGGTATTTGTTTAGGAATTGGATCCCTGGGTTGCATAGGACTACCTTGAGCAAGCAAGTAGGTAGATTGGTGTATGCTATAGGCAAAGGAATGAAGATTAACTTTGGACAGTTGGTATTTGATCAGTTGGCTGGACATGCTAAGTCTAACTTGATGAATTATCCAATTGCTTGTCCCTCTATGATCTATGAGATCATTACAACTCAGTGTCCAAGGCTAAAAGATCATGCTGAAAACATGACGGGTGAGCCAAGTTTGTTTGGACTGACTGGAAGTTGTTTACTGGAAAGCACAAAGTTGATGTTTCTATTCCTGGAGCGTAAGGGGAGCATTGGAGAAAAACAATATAATTCCTCCAGCTGAAACTGAGAAGGAAGAGTTGACAGGTAGTTTGAGAGCACAAGTTATTCAGAGGCTGAAAATACTGAACAGAACTGGGTGCAGATTATGAATAAGGCCAAGGCAGAACTAAATCAGACCAGGCTGTTGCTAAGGGAGATTGAGTATCCTGTGGTAGATGTAACTGATGATGAAGAGAATACTGAAGATGAAGAGGAAGTGTCCACATAGACTACCACAGTAGCAATCCAGGGGGAGTAATAATTCTATGCAGTTTGAAGACCCTTGCCAAATTGTGGCAAAAAGGGGGAGAATGCTTGTGTGTGTGGCAGACGTTGACCACTCAGTTTTTTTTGTTTGAACATTTGAACATTATGTTTAGTATGATTGTTGTGTTGTTTTGATAACTGGTGTGAAGTTCTGGAGTTTGTTAGCTTCAGAGTAGCTGAAGCAATATCTAAGGCAGGAATTGTCAACAATCAGAAAAGATCTGTCAGAAGTTTAGTTTTGCCAACAAATTGCCAAGGGGGAGATTGAGAGTTCAATGGGCAAATGAACTCAGTTTGTGTGGCACATTTGTTAGCAAATAGGTCAACGCTGCTGAAGCAACGGATCATAGCTGCTGAAGCAAGAGGAGAAGCAGGAAGCAGGATTATACAGTCTGAATGAGCAGCGACGTTCAGACTACATCGTAATGGCTAAGTCACAATGCCAAACGATTAGACGATTAGAATTAGATATTGTTTATATAATAGAATTCGATCAGGATTAGGAAATTGATTAGAATTAGGAAGTTTCCGAAATTAGGAAATTTCTATATTCTAAAGTTGGTTAGAATTAGGAAATCTGAAGTTGATTAGGATTAGTAAAGTTTCTATCTTTATGTTTGATAGAACACTATAAATTCAGATGACAAAGAACTGATCGAGGGTGACTTTCTGGTAGAAGATTGAGAGAGCTGAATTGTTGAGAAAGTCTACGTACGAGCGAAAGGATATTAAGCTAATTGCACGGACAGGTGCGCAGAAGGAGCTTATTGCAATTCATAGGTGATTCGCTGTCTCCTAGGAGTTGATCTTTGATATACATTCAGAGAGAGCAAGGGTCGTTCACTTGACGAACAAGAGATCAGTGGAGTTCTGATCTGGTGGATAGCTGATAGGTTTCAGTACTCTCGGACTGAGGTTTCCGTGAGTTGTTTCATTAGAGTTCTTTGAGAAAGTCAATTTGGTGTAATTGTACTTGAACTTATTAGTGAAACGTTTCCATCGGGTTTGGAGTAAGCCCCCCAGACTAAGCCTTAAAGGAGCCGAACTGGGTTAACAAGTCTTGTGTCTTTTACTTTACTGTTAGTTATCTTACTGCACAAGCTTTGCTTCAGATTGTCTGAAGTAAGTCTGAGACATAATTTCAAAGTGTTTTTGGAAGTCTCAGATTCTAAGTCTGTATGATTAGCCTTGTTGTTGGGAGCATATTTGTCTATATATGAAACTAACTTCAGCAATATCCATGTTTGATCTGACAATTTTATCAAATGTCCCTAACATCTTTTCTACTTTGTATTTGCATGTTCTGATTCCCAGAGTATGCCCTTCGCACATTCTGAATATCCAACCGGGTGATGCTTTCATTGTCCATAACATTGCCACATGGTTCCACCCTATTGCCAGGTATACCTCTAATATGGACACAGTACTCTGTACCCGCCTTACCATTATTAAGGAAACTAACTATACCCCGTGTATCATGGCATGTGCAATTAAATAATCAGTACTGAAAACTTTCACTAGTGCATTTAGTGCCTTAGCGGATTGATTTAAAAACTAAAACTGGATCTAAAATTTACATAGACCTGGACTATTTGTCTAATCCTTTTGCACATTGCAGACCCAGTATTCGGCATGGGGGCAGCCATTGAATATGCAGTTGTTCACTTGAAGCAGATGCAAACTATATACTGAGTATATTTTTACAACTCAATATTTTGCTTAATTTGTTTTTTAATTCAGCGGGGAAAAATATTGTGGAAATAATATGTCAGGAACATGGACATTGTATACTATTTTAAGAACCCACTAAAATAAAGTGAAGTCATATTATTTTACAAAAGTGTGGGGAATTCGACATTTCAACGTGAATAAAGAAGGGTTAAATTCAATGTGAAGTCGTTCTAATTTTTGAATTTAATAACCTTAGTTGAACACAACCAAATTGAATCAAAATGCTTGTTGCGCCTTGCTACGAGACAATCTTAATTCATCTGTTGAAAATTTCAAACCAAGCTATGGTGTGTATTTGTGTCATGGTTGAAAAATCTTGATTTTTTGTTTGTTTTGAAGTTTGTGAACTCGGTTACTGGCATTAATAAATTCTGCTGCGTACTGTTTTGGGTTTTTTGACGACCTTGAAACAATGAAACCTAATCAGTGAGCAGCGGGACTTGTATATTGTGAAGCCGGTCTAAGACACGAGTCGACGACGTCCAAGTATTTTCCCTGATTCTTCTAAACTCAGGCCGTATTCAGGTCACTCAAACAACAACTAAAGTACTTCGTAAGATAAATTAAAATATGTTCGTCTTTTCTTGTTCATAAATTATTTGTTTGTCGCCTTGACAGTATTTACTCATTTGCTAAATAAATTATTTGTTTGTCACTCAAGATATATTTATGCTTTTGTGCATTTTGTTTTTTGTCTATTGCTGATTGTGGTGCTTTGGTGCTGCATGATCACTCTGGAATGTGACTTTTGGTAGATTTTTCTTTTCTTTGTGGTTTCTGAAAATCAAGTTGTTCCAACACAAACCATGATTTGACAAATTTTGAGTTTGTTATCACCTCACATGTTTGACTAGCTACAGAATGCAATAAGGTTGCTGGGAGAAGAAATTCAAAATTTGGAGGTGATTATGGTTTTTTGCTTGATGATCAATCAAAGAAATTGCTTTTTCATGGTTATGTGTATTTAGTATTGAATCCGTGAAATATAAATTGGCATTTGTAGCGTCATTTCTATAACCTAAAATTTTCATCGGTTAGATTTTACGTACCGAGTTTGAACACGTTCTAAATGTTAATTACGAGAGTCAATGAAACTGTTAATTACTTGGCGTGTTTCTGAGTCACAAAAATTGAGAGTAATGAAGGTCAAGTTCACATTGGGAGCATCATGGAGATGTAAAGTTTGAGTCTTGACCCATTGTTGTTATTTTGTCTTAGAAGAATGTCATAAGTTACTGCCATTGTCCAGAGCGAGTCTTTTCGTCTGGCTTTTATAGGCTAACTGACTTTTTTATTAGCAGGTGACTGCTTTCACTATATGCTCAATTAGGACCATCTGTGGAGAGTGCAGAAGAGCAACCCTTAAAGTTGTACAAAACAGAGGTATTGAATTATTTCGCAACCCAATGGATGCTTATTCATTTTGTATTACCTAATAGCATTTCGAAAAGAAATAAAATCTTTTGATATCTTTTATAAACTTGATGTTGTAGATTCATAGAGCGCTGCCTTTTGCGTACCCATCTTTTGTATTACTAATAGCATTTCGAAAAGTAAATAAACTTTTGATATTTTTATAAATATGTTGTAGATTTCAAGAGCGCTGCCTTTTGCGTACCCATCTTTTATAAGGGTAGTTTCTATTTCGAAAAGAAATAGAAACTACCCTTATTTGATCCACTAACATTTTATACTCATTCTATTCTACTTAAGTGATAGTACTTACTATTTATACCACACTATACACCACTATTTATACAACTAACCATCCTAAATAATGATTAGAATTATTTTGATCCTATGATTATAATTAGTTGCTGACAAGGATAATATATTTCGTCTTTGCACACTTCTCTGTAGTCTTTTATAATCTTCTACCGTTTTCTTCTATACTATTGTTTAGTCTACTTAAGTTCTATACATTGTTTGTCTACCCGGTTAATCAAGTCAGCGTAGGAAAAAAGAAGGTTGTAATGTTTTAGCTTCTGATTCAGTCTGATTCTTGTAACTTATATTACTAGTCATTCAAGTTCAAATGTAACCATTAGAATGTGGTTGTCATAATATTGTTCCAAAATTTTGACATGCAATGCTTTTAGTTTGAGTACGCTTGACAGGACAAAGAACAACCAAAATAAACATTTCTGAAATAAACAACCAAAATAAACATTGGACACTTATATTGGAGCCATTATCCCTCTCTTTGGTGTAATGCACATTTCTGAAATTACACATACTATCAGAAATTCATATATAGACATGCTCGTTGAGAGGTGGTCTTTTTTGAGACTCTTTCTGTTGGGTGAGACCCTGAAATCCCATCATGACCGTTGACTGAGTTTGCTTTTGGGTCCATATTGTGTCACGTGCAGGTGAGAGAACAAAAGCATCAATTTCTCTCACCTCCGATTTCGAATTTCTCACACCTAGAGTCAATGTTTCAAAAATAATACATGGGTCTATCTGAGTCTTGTGATCGTGAAGGTATAACTTAATCACAAATAAACACGAAACAATTGAATTTTTTTTAAAAATGAATTAAGACTTTATTATTATCATTGCATGCCTATTTTTTAAAAGATGGTTAATAACAATCGTAACAGATGCAAGCTCCCTTTACGCACTTATAACGAAAGCAATTCGGACAACTAAGCATACATTTTTTATCTTCCCTGCAGATATCTATGTCGTTTGGATTGACATTATTCATTATCCAATTTGCTCGTAAATATTTCTCCTTCCTCCCTGCTTCCTGAATCCAAAACAATGTAAATATTTCATTATCCAGAAACACCAAAAATTAAGAATATTATAACCAAAGAATTATCATCAACTCTCACCGTAAGAAGAATGTTTTAAGAAGATCAAAACCAATACAATACAAAATAGACGCTAAGCTTCATATTTTTGAACAAAACTTATAAATATATAACTTTTGATTTGATACTTACAAAAGTCGGATTGTCCAATTTATACACCGTGGACCGGATATAGATTATCGATAAAAGAGTTAAATTAATTCATATTCACATTCCAATGGTGTTTAAATTATTATTTTAACATCTTAGTGTGGAGTTGTATTTATTCATATTGGGTGAGAGGATAAGGTTCCAATGAGACGTCTATATATATGTGAACCGTAAGACATCATCTCATCCATTCATCATCTCATCATCATCTTAGATTGTTTCGTTTTGTTCAAGTTGAGTTTTTGAGTTTCAAAGTCATCTTTTAGGAATCCGTAATGAAATTGTCACTAACTACTAACATAATAAAATTATTTACTTCAACCACATGTATAATATAATGTTCTATTATAAAAAATTCATTTATAACATTTAACACATTATATATTTGTTAGCATGGTTGTAAACAATGTGACATGAAACTATTTAATATACAGGTAACGAAAATAGTGTGAATGTGATTCAATTATAAAATTATTTGTGAACAGAGGGATACTATCTCATCATAATCAACTTTTATGATAAATTATTATTTAATTAAAACAGAGGATTAAAAATCAAGGGATTGTTGAACACATATATCCCTATTTCTGAAAAACATTTATACGTTTTTTTATCCTAACCCATTTATCACAAATGAAGTATGTAAGTTGTCATTGTCACCCATCTATGAAAATTATTTTTGCATTGCGGTGGTTCATGCAATGCTCAACGGAGGGTCCATCCGTGGATTTTAAGCATATTCAGTGGACACCATAAACACAAATGAGAGAGCCTAATCGAAAAGTCCCTTATAGTTCTATGAAAGAAAAGTTGGAATTGTCTCCCATTCTCCATTAATGAGTACTCATTTTACATTAGCGTTGATAGCTTTTCAAGAACAAAAAATCTTTTGATTACCTTTTATGAACTTTGATTTACGGATTTATTATGCTGCTTTTGCCTTGTCAAGAGAATGAATCAATAGTAAAAGTAAATAGAAAAAAGCACCCTTCTTGTTGTTTTAATACTCCTCCGTCCCATTATGATGTCCCATTTCTTTTTTGATGTCCCAAAATGATCTTCTCATTTCTAAAAATAGAAACATTTTTACCTCTATATTTACACTCTCT